>JAECUM010046554.1:0-23399 GCA_016617855.1 Megalonaias nervosa | reverse complement strand
CATCTGTACCGGAAAGAAAAGAAATTTGTTTAAACTTTTAACAGAATCTGGCTACGTTTCCTGAATCCGAACAATACTGGAATCATAATTATAGGTTAAAGCAATCTCAAGATTCCAGTGAAAATGAATAACTTGAAGTGAATTTGGCATCTAAATTCTAATTTCAGTATCTTTTCAAACGTAATGGCAACTTAGCGTTTTAAAGCATTCGAACTGGTACCTTGTCGACACATATTTATAAACAAATAGGTCCATAAGTTCTTAAGATTTCAAAAAACTTTCAATCGTTGAAATTTTGTATTTCTCTTTTTAAATATATCGTGGAAAGGAATACTTTGCTTGGCAGTTTTATCTCCATGGCAACTGTGATTGCACTGATACCATAATTTTTTTTAAATATAATTTTCTTAGGCTAATTTACGGCAGGTTGTGAATCTTTAATGATTTCCCAAAGGGTCGTATATACTTTTATTAAATTTATCGTTTGAACAAATTAATGTTACGTTTGCGACAGAAACTATTCAACTAGAAAATATTGTCTTTCCCTACGTTAATTCATCTTGTGGTACGAGGAACGTGATATTTTAACGAGTGGTTAAACCACGAGTTAAAATATATCGTTCGAGGTACAACCAGATGAAAAAGATCCCGTATTTAATGTTTTACACACATGCAAAAATTAGACATGAAAAAAGTATGAAAAAACGTTTTCATATTCAGAGCTAAGTATGTAATAAAAGTAATTAGTTCTCAATATTCTTTCGGAGACAGTGGTCGCAATAACATCATTGAGCATTTCGTCTGTTAAAGTGCGTAAGTGATACAGTCAATAATATCATCGCACGGTCTCGTCTCTCAGAATGATTAAGGATAGTCAACAACATCATTGTACGCATCATCTCTCAGAATGCATGGGGATACAGTACATTGAGGTAACAGATGTCACACTGGAAACGTTAATTGATTTTCAACTAGCAAACATATTTATGGGATAGCTAAGTTATTGCTTTATTCTAGACAGAGGAAATGAAAATGCGTGTGCTTGCAGGTTCAATTAGTTTAATAAGGAAACATCGCTTTGGCGTGGAACTAGGTTACAGAGTAACCTACATCATCATTGAAACGAAGAACTATATGTTAGTCTGAAAATAATACTATATTTTGGAACCTATCACGGACAAATAAAATTTGCGTTTATAATTCTAGTGGGTACGATGATTGCTATTTTCATTATGCTTTCTTTCGTGAATGACCTGAGTCAAACGTTATAGAACCGGACATTACCCATTTTCTTAATGACCTGAGTCAAACGTTATAGAACCAGACAATGCACATTTTCTGAATCACCTGAGTCAAGCGTAATAGAACCAGACATTGCCCATTTCCATAATGGCCTGAGTCAGACTTTATGGAACCAGACAGTGTCCATTTCCTGAATGACCTGAGTCAAACGTTATAGAATCAGACATTGCATATTTCCTCAAAAACCTGAGTCAAACGTTATAGAACCAGACAGTGCCCATTTCCTTAATGACTGGAGTCAAACGTTACAGAACCAAAATTGCAGATATCTTTAATGACTATACAATCTTATCTTTAACGATCGCGAATAAGAGTTTTTCCTATTTGCGTCTTGCTGTCATGCTTGAAAATAAATTTATTCACAAAGTTTTCATAAATAATTTTTTAAAACTTCAAACATCCAGATGAAGTACGCACTCCTTGAAAGGCTTTTCATTACTACACGGTTCTTGTTATAAGGTGAGACTGGTCAGGAATACCATTTCATCACTCGGTAGTAAATTAAGATGTATATGGTACTTCGTTAAAAGGCGGTCTTGCTATAAGGTGGTATGAGCAGTGCTGTTACTGAGGAAGTAATATATATCTCAACATTTGAAATTGAAAGTAAACGTAATGACGCAGACGATTCGGAAACAAAACGTTTCGATGGAATTAATATAGTGTCAACACGTAAAATGTAGAAGTGCTAGCGGAGCTGCAGTGGCATAGTGATTAGTGTGCCAAACCAGCGAGCACAACCGCGCGATTTCAAATCCTGCCCAGACTCGACTGTGTCGGCCAGGTTGGTGTCTCTCGGAAAGACACCATGTACCGAATGTCTCGAGATGATGCATCCTTTCTTGTGCTGATGCGACATTAAAAAACAAACCAAATTAAAGAATAAAACAATAATAAACAATATAATCAGTATTGTGTTGACGTTGAACCACACACATTCATGCAATTATAAATACACACACACACACACACACACACACACACACACACATACTCGATTCAATATATCATGAACTTTCTATAATATGTAAGACTTACTACTTTTTAATGGCTTCCTAACTGCTCATTATTTACAAATTAAGTTCGTATGTAATAAGGGGATACAGTGACAACCCATCTATCAGGACATTTCTTTTGTACTGATTCATAGTGAATCAGGATAGATGACATGTTTAATAAAATAAAAACGGAAATGTTTTCCCAGAAATTGTCGCCTGAATACATACTCTACACAATGACTTACCATTGTTTGGTAAGATAACACCACTGACACAATGCTATCAAATTGGTGGTTAAATTGCCACCTGGAGAAAACCGCACCCTTTGCAAACAATTTGAAACTTATATAGTATTTACTGTTATATTTGTTGTAAGTGACATGTGGCATTGATACAGAATGTGAAGAGTTTGTACAATATATCGATTGGTCTCATAAGACTATTTAAGGGAAAAGAGGGCCAATAACATTATAAGGTAGCGTGTGAGCAGACTCCGTAATATACTGGTCACGTGGCTATATAGGGGGTCTAAGCCATCGTTTAACCTAGTTTGTTCTTATACCTATTTTGAATACGATTTTCGTGCACGTCAGGAATAGTTGGATACAGTTAATACTTCCATGCACTAATCCACAGTGGCAATGTACTATGGCTTTGGATTAGTGATTGCCAACCCACAGGTCGCGACCAAAACTGAGTGGGTCACCAAGATCAACCGTAATTATTTGAAATATCCTACCAACGTAATTTTGCGTTGTTCTGTATATAAACTTTTTATTGCTTATTTGGCTTTTGTCCATGATTATGGATTGTAGGATATGTTTTGTACACAACATATTACGTAGCTTATTTTTGTCTATTATTGTGGATTGCGACTAAAGATAGTTATTACTTGTATGCAAATATGTTAACTAAGATTTGAGTTCAGGACATTTGTTTTCCCCTGGGGAATTCTTGTTGTAACTGATGTTTGACATGTTCTTTAAAAATGTAAATGTAAAACCAGACGTTGTGTATAATTTAGAACTTCTGGAAATGAACTTTTAACCCTTCTCCTGTTCTTTTTGTTGTATCTTATGTTTTGTATTAAGATTGTTTGCATCAGAATTACTTATTCTTATTTTAACATATAAAGAAGAACCGGTCGTTTACTTGTGTTCAGTTTTAATTTGAGAAGATGTATTTATTCAGATTATCCAATCGAATTGCAAAGTGCTCATTAATCCTTTCGGGACTAAATCACTACATTGGTATAATGTGAATTCACATAGAGACCTTTATGAATTATATGATTGTGGTACATCAAGACTGTTAGTACATCAACACTATTCCATGCTATTGGAACATCAACATATTAGAGATTGGAATTCATTCGAACACACTGGAATTCGTTTGAAATACTCTATACTTTCCGACTTGTGATAGAACTTTGACCAATATTTTGGATTTAATTCACGATATTGTAAGTTCTTTCAAAATTTCACATTATATTCTAAGAAGCAAATCGTTTGTTGAATATTACAAAACTTGTTGGTTTGTTCTTTTTTATGTTGCTTTGTGTAGGACCATAGAGTCGAAGAAAGGGTGGCCAGGCAAACAGCACAAACCTAATCTGGGTCGCCGCCCAAAACGGATAAGAAACGCTGCTTTAGATGATCTTGTTGTCAAAGCATCATGACGCCAGCGATATAATAAACAAGTTTACGATCTGTGAGGAGCAAGGATCGAATACCAAGATAATTCTATAAATGAGGTCCCGATTATTAATGTCTCACTGTAGAATAATATTAATCAAGCGCTGCTTGTCTGGACTCTTGATGAGAGGAAATGTATATTACAGTTTAGAAGTTTGTTTCAATAAGCACATTCTGGAGATTTGCTAAGCAGTGAAGTATGTTCTTGGCATTAAAGTCCCAACAGACTAGACTCTAAACTGTAGACTTTTATTTGGTACCTATTAAACCGCTTTTTATCTGGACTGGAAAAGACGAATCTCAAACCAAATCTATATTGCAGTAATTTTTATTTACGTTTATGTGATCCTAGATTTCATTTCATAGAAGTCTTCACGATTGATCGAGTCAAAACTTATCAAAATTACATGATGAGCATGGAACATGCAATTTCATTGACTGTTTGGACAATGCGTGGGGCTGATGTAAGGTTGATGGAAATTCAATCGAGGTAAAATAACAGTGGGGATTAACCCTCCCACATTGAATTATGCAATGAAGGATAATAATTACTTAAATGTAAAATATTGATTTTATTTGTTTGTATCATATGGACGTGTGTGCGTGTGTTTATATGACTACATCAAGGTTAGTTGCCATTGATCATAGTCTTATCGATACTGCAATATGCATTCTATGCTATTGATGAATGGGTGATTTTAAAATGTATACTTAGGATATAGTCTATACGTGATTATAAGTTAAGTCCAACTAGAAATACTATTGACCATGATATTCCGTCCCATAATGCGCCGGCAGATCAGGGTACATGCTGTGGTTTTTTAGTTCGTCTTATTAATCCTAAAAAACTGCAAACGATATAGACATGTTGATGCATTATGCGACAACAGATCTGAATCTATACAGTTTGCAGTTGGATTCGATTTATGAGCGTATACTGACGGTAATATGCGTCAGTTTCGTAAACATGTATTTCTTTCGAGCTTCTTTTCCTCATGTAATATATTTCTTTTCAAAATTATTTTCTTTACGGAAATTTAGGTTCGTGCCATTTAATATTATCTCAAAAACAAGACCCATAAATACATAGACATTAACTGATGTCCCATTTAAGACGACCAGTGCTTGTAATCTTCAAAATTACCAGTACTTTTTTAAATGGCTTTGTTGATATTAAACATGACCCTTTGTGACGAATCGAATAATATACCAATTAAACATGACCCTTTGTGACGGTTCGAATAATAATATACCAATGAAAGTATGAGGTAAGATGACTTAAATAATTTCGAACTAAGATTTTGCACCAAATTTTTGAACTTTTAATGTTTTAAAAATTAAATTGGAAAAGTTATGTGAGTGAATGTATTTTCATACATATGAATACCCGGATATATATGTGAGTGACAAAGTAATGATGAATATGTACGTATACATGCATGTATGCAGGTATAGATGGATGCATATGATGTAGGTATGTATTGTATGCAGGTATATGTAATATATGTATATTTCTATGTATATAGGAATGTATAAAGACATGGGTGGTAGAATGGCTGATTGTCAACATCACGTGGGCACATGAAAATGTAATACGTAAATTTTATTGTACGTGATCTTAAATGGAAGAGTAAAGTATATTCCTTGATATAGTCAAACGTCCCATAATAGGGTTTGATTTCGTGCTTTGGGACAACAACAGCAGAAGTATTTCATTTCATGCAGAGGAAATTAAATTGCCTTGCCCAATGAAACACTAAGATACTAGATCCGATGATAGAATCTAAACCCACGCCCTTTCGGTCGCATGTCTAAAAAGCCAATCAGTCTGCTACCGCAACTTTGCATCATTTAGTCTCTTTCACGACATGCCGGATGCCGTACAGGACCTATTCTGCGTCTCCGGTATTCAAGGGGTACTTCCTATAGTAATTTGGCGGATAGAAAGCTAGGTCTTTGACTGATAGGTAGGTTAGTAGGTGGATAGATAGATTGATATGAAGATCTCATTTACTAATGGTTGATCAAGTACATTACTCACGAAGTAGTATTCATACTTAGAAACTTAAAAGAAAACCTTCAGGGAGATTTAATAAAGTTAGAAATGGTAATCGTTCTTTAATCTGGTAAATTAAAAATATTTTTAATGTGCTACTACAAATAAATTACAGTTATATTTATATGTAAATTGCTAACGGCGTGTCTAAGGCATCAATTATTGGCCTCGTATTGTGTCGTGGGTAATACAAATAAAACATGAAATATTGCACGTTTCGGATATCCAGGCTCTGAAGGAAAAGAAAAGCCAGGAAATCATTTACGCGTATTGTCTTTTAAGAATTTCTACAGGCTTAACCCACCGGTAAAACGGATATTTGAAACGTTAAAGCCATAATGAATGTCTACAAAATCTCAGAAACAAAACTGGTTTCTCAAGAAACTTACTGTCTTTATGTACTTTCTTTATAATGCTTGCAAACAACATTTCGTCTGTGTTCTGTGTCTTGTTCCTTTATTGATTGTTGTCTACATTTACTTAATGCGTGATTCTTTCTTTATTGGAAAAAATGATTGCAGCAATTTCTTATTTAAATATTTTCATTAGAGAATATTTGCTTTCTCACAAGACCGTGGGTAGTATCTCTCAAGCCCGTTGGTAGTAGATGCTCCATTCACGTCGGCCTAATGAGACCGTATGGCGAACGCCAAAATAAATTAGATTGCATTTACTAACGAGTATAAGACCAATTTTGCAAATCATTTTTTTCTACATAGCATCATTTTGAGTCTAATTTGCCTGCATGTGACCTTTTTATTTTTATGGAGAGTTAAGTATGGCGCATTTACCGACAACTTAAAGATTCACCATTTAATACATCTATGGTGAACAGGTGATTTTCTTTCGGGATACTATTCCATGTATAGATCCAAGAGTATTTAAACATTACGTCCAAAATAATTCTTTCTTTGGTTTTCGAATTCTAAAGTTTCTAAAGTCATTGATCTAAGGTTAGCTGCGTTGCTGGCTGCATTGAAAAGTAGAACTTACATAAAATAGATACTACAAAATCTCAAACAAACCTAATACTAACATTAGAGTTCAAAAACTAACATTGTTGAAGTAACTTATTGATCAAAACCGTCCACGAATTGCCACTGTTTTGCATTAACTCAAAGTATATTAAATGTCATGCTGGAATGGTCGGTAGATGGCGCGACAATAATTATTGCATTCGTTGTTTGGAAGAAAAATGTTCCATTTAAATGCATTTTCTACCATTAGAAACAATTCATTTCATTAAAGATTGAAGTTTGTAAACTGGTCGGCTGCTAGAAAGGAGCAAGTATTACATATTTATGATTTATCGAGGTCACATACATAGAACTTTTTTTACTTAATTTATTGGTCAAAGTCATGGTGTTTGGAACAATAAACTAACTTATTTTCCTTTTATAGACAAATAACATTGACAGGTTAATCTTCAGCTGTCATTCTCTGTGTCACGTGGCTTCAAATGTCTAATAGCCAATCCGATCACGATAAGGAACAAGTTTCCTGGACGACAGTAATATTTATGCAAAATCAAAGGGGCAACCGGGTTTCGCAACAATGAGGTCAATCCTACGGATCATACCTTGAATTTATGCCTACATTTGCAATTAGCCGCTGTTAGGTCCAGTTACTTATGGAACAAGTATTGACCGAGAAGCTGCGAATGTATCGAAGATAACGCGACATTTATCTAGTTTGATTTCGCAACTTAAGAGAATAGGTGATCCACACGATTTTATAATGGGACATAGACCTTTAAGTTGGAAGCTCGATTTATGAGTGCTTCAATGTCTGTGAATACGTCGTTCGGAAATCCGATATAACACATGTAGGAATAGGCTAGGATGATTCACTTGGTTACATTATGTAAAATGTACCGTGGTTCATTTGATAATGCTCGTGTGCTGGATAAAGATTTTCTGCACTGCTATAGATAATTTGCTTGCATAGTGGCCAGATTACTCGATTTAAATGATGCACATGAAACCTTACATAAATATATCTCTTAAAAGAATTTAAGAAATGTTTTGCCTTTGCTAAAATTCATATAAAAGTTATAACAACTGGTATTATAACTTAACTGGCTGGAATTTCTGTATGCGCACCTTTTTGAGTCTTGTGTCCCAATGAATAATAATAATAATAATAATAATAATAATAATAATAATAATAGTTTATTTGTAAAACAGGTCACTGGCCAATGATAAATATACATCATGCGGTATAAAAAGATGTTATAGTGCATATCAAAAGAACATCGTATCTATTGGAGGTATTATACATCATTATTGCATTTTTCGAAATGGGTGAGATACAGGTATATATTACACAGTAAACACACAAACGAATTTTAAGGGAACCGTAAAAGCTGCATGGAGCAAGTTTTGGGATATTGATCTAGAGTCTTATGTAGCAGGAGTCGTTGATAAAACGGCTTTCTCTAATCGTTACGGCTTTTGTAGTAAACATTGATACATTAGTCGTTTTATTGGTATCATTTTGTATAAAAGAACTAAATTTGTCTAAAGTTGGAATTTTATATACAAAGGTGGGTAGATATTTTCTTCGTATTTCCCCATATAGCGGACAAGCAGTAATGAAATGGAATTCATTTTCGATGTTAACGTTACAAATTTGAAACGTTCTTTCCTCATAGCAACTACTTTCATATCTAGCCGTGTTACCTCTGATTGGCAAGTTCCACACTATAAGCATTGTGATTTTATAACAACAATCTTAGATATCTTTGACAAGTGAATTCTACTTTAATAATAATAATAATAATAATAATAATAATAATAATAATAATAATAACATTATATTAGTAGTAGTAGTAGTAGCAGGAGCAGTAGTAGCAGAAGAAGTGGTATAAAATGTTGAAAGGTTAGTCTTTTCAACTCTAAGGTAGGTTTTCATTTTAATATATTTTCATTTTAAGTTTTGAAATATTTCATTAGAAAGAAGATACAGAATTAAAAAATGATATAATAGAGCTGTGTAATTTCTTTCAAATGAAACTAAGCAATTAAGAGGAAAGTAGCAGAGATACCTTTTTGGATGATAATTCTTTCTTGAAATGAAAGAGTTTCTCTGCAACAAATTGTCTGAATCGATCAACGGCTATAATATGTTTCGAGCTATTATGTGCAAAGTGAATTGTGAAATTACATTTTATGGAATTTTATTAAAGCAAAGAGATAATGCAGCAAAATCACATTATTTTATGGACAGCTGCATACCTGACGATTAAGCTTTTTTACACAGATAAAGTCATCAATGATTAGTGACGCTACATTTAGGAATCAAGCAACCATTACATTAATGTCAATTCCATGCCAAGTAGAAATTGGAGCAGATGACGTAATAGATTGTTCTTATCTTGAGAAATATTTTGGTATAAACAGCAAAAACAAACGAAAAAAAATATTTTGTGCACGTTTGCTAAGGTTTCGTTTGAGTTACGAGCATTTTTTCATCTAGTGAAGGAAAAATAGGGAAATATAGATTAAAGTGCTTTGCAGTTTCTTGTGGTTTTTATTATGTACTCGTTGGTCGATCTGGGGTTAGATACCACCGATGTTTAAGCCGTATTTATGCGTCACACATACTGGTTAAATCTTATTAGGTGTTTTCTCTAGTTTTCTCTAACGTCCGCGCTCTATTTTTACATGTACTGAATCGAACTATTATAAATCCCAATTCGTTTGGAATTGCATTAACACTGCAATGCTAAAAATATTTAGAAGACTTAAAAGAAGGACCATACAATAAATACAAAATCGCAGTCGTGTTTTATTCCGAGACGGCTGAAAGAACCCGTTTCTGCCTTGGACTTACATAGTTTGGAGTCATGGCTATCGAAAACATTAATCTGGTGTCTCGAAATTGTGCGTTCGAAACTACCTATCCATCAAATAATAAAACGGATTTTTGTTGTATGCACAAAGCGAGGACGGTGTGGAGCCCGTTTCATCGCATGTTCTGTGGCAGTAGATGTGATCACGACAAGATTACATATAACCCAAAATTCTCTATGTATGGTCACAATACAGGTGAGTCTTGCCAGTAATCTGTCCACTTTACGAAAGCAACCCTCAGCTATTGAGGTGTTACAGACAGTCTTCAAACTCTGGGGTTTCTGTAACACGGATACTGTGGTAAGTGCTGGTGTTGGTTCGTAGAAAGGTATTGGTTTACTAAGTGAGAGGGGCCAAAGGTTCTCGACCAACGAGTTTGCGGGATAAGGAGGTATTTAAGTTATCCATGGACAGGCTGAAAGCAGTGAGCCACGCGAGGCCGTTCCTTCATTATTTTACGAGAACAGTGGACTGGGAAATATTTTGTACTCATAGACTGTATGCCACGAGATAAATACCGTTCTATCCACCATTTATTACCCTAAAATTCAATGTTACTGTATGTGTGAACATCAATCATGCATCCACCCTACTTGTTGTTAAAACATACATTATTCATATTTATTCGTAATAACATACATCGATCATACCTGGTGATAGACCCATATATCGATCATATTTGTTGTTAAATTCATACACTGATCATGTCCGCTGAGAGATCCATTCGTCCGTCATGTTTGTTGATAATTCCAGAAACTGATTATATTTGTTGAGAGAGGCATGTATCTATCATGTTTTTACAATTCCATGTTTTCATCACAACCATTTAGGAATATTATCATACTTTTATAACCGTTGTTGAATTTTGTTCGCCTTAAGAAAAGTGTCAGATCTATTAATTATTCGTTTGCATTATAAATAAACATTTCATTCGCTTGAATGTGTCTACTGTATTCGCTAGATCCAACTACACCCAGTATCATCCTGTTACAGCTGGGGCTTTCAAAATTACAGGCACCTGACAAAAAATCCTCACGTGACAATGCCTTTTTCAGTCCAGTACAACGTAAACACAATGTAGGTAAGATTGGCTTTTTCTCGGTGCTAGGATGCTGTCAGCAGCAAGCTATTGTTACATGTCTAGGCTCGTACAAAAAGTGACAATAAAAGAGTGAAGACAACAAGCTTTGTAAAATTTAACAAATAATTTATTTCCCTAGAAAAACAGGATAAAAATGAGAAAAAGGACTTACGGTTTACGAATCAAATCCAAAATTAATCCAAGAATTTAAAAAATATAAGTCCTATCAATGAAAAGTCCTAAATGAATCTGAGTTCGAGTCCCAATGAAATCAAAATGGAGGGCGATGACGTCTGTTGTAACCTTCAAAGTGTTGTTGTGTCAACAGTTCCTTGTTGAATCACAGAAAATAATATTCCAGTTTGGAATTCTGCATAAAATTCGATACATATCTTTGTCCAAGAATTTTGTACGAGCACTTGTATATTTCTCCAGGGAAATGAATCACTAATTCCATTAAATAAAATTTTAACTCAAACTGGTCACAACAAAACACCTTTAGGTGTCAAAGATTTAGAACCCGACTGGCTAATTCTTATGAAGTAAACGGTTATACAGTAAGTTAAGACGCAAAACATATTCCCGTATGAGGGATAAGTGGTCATTTTCTAGCATAACGTAGAAATTTGTTACATGCCTAACATCATGTATTCAGTGTAGCCTTAACTGAAATCAATGGTTCTTGCTCTGGGAAAACAAATTTGAAAAATTTTGTTCACCAAAAACCTTACTAGTTCTGAATCAAGGTCAGCAACTATATAAATGTTTCTACTACTAGTTGTTTATCAGGTCAAACAGACCTGAACTGAATTTCTAAAAAACAAATATCAAAATTTGGTAGACAAAATTATCACTAAAATAATATGTAATGGAATAAAAAAATTAAAACTAACAAACAAATAATTAAATTACATATGCATAACACTAGGAACCGGCAAAATGTGATGTGTATTCAGGGAGATATATTTCCTGTCCAAGATCATTGTCTTGCATTGCAAATTCTTAATTTCCTTAGTAATTATTTTGCTTGAAATGTTGACAATGTTCAGCTTTGATTCAGTATAATAATAATGCTACGTTTCTACATTTCCAAGCCATGCTGAAAAACCTCTGGGTCGTCCTAATGCAGCATTATTTTTGAAAACATAAATTTAAGCAAATTCACACTTTAACACATCTTTCAATAAGTTTCATGAAAGTTTGGCTGTTTGTGCTGGCAACTGATAAGGACCGTGAGTTGGAATTTCCTACTTCCTCCCATATTGAAGCCTTGATATACAATTAATTTAGTAATAGGTCAGGTGAGTAAAATATTAGCAAATAATATATAACTGATAAAATGTAATAGGTAAAAAGCGTCGTTTTGTGTAAATCTTGATATACTGTGTGGTATTGTACACATTACCAAATAAATACTCCGCCATATAATGGGATATTGGTTTATAACAAAAGATTGAAGGTCTCGATATCATTATATAAATAGTGGATATCAAATGGGTGATTATTTAATGGATTTAATATTAAATTTATAAAACTCATTGAATAATGTTCAGCCTTTGCAAGCCTTGGCGAGCAAAAGCTGGATATTATTCAATGAGTTTCATAAATATAATATTAAATCATTACCCATTTGTGATTATTGTTATCAAATAGTTTATATTTCAGCGGAAACTATTTAGATAGAAAGAACAATGAATAATTTCGTTCGTTCTGACAGAGGATTCACCTTCCATTTGTTGTGTGTAAAAAAGTGTCCCAAACAAAGTTGAATTAGTAAAAGTAGATTATCTTTTGCACAATCTATAATCAAAGAACACTAGTCCATAAACAGAGCATTTTATAAAGGCGAATTCATTTTTCAACACAGAATGTCCAATGCCGGGATGTCACATTTGTTGGATACGGTACACAGTACCGGTTAGAGTATAAGTTCACCCTAACATGCCACTTTTACAACTGAAGATTACATTGTTGCGTTTTTATGTGAAAAGAGGATTACTGAATGCAGAAATTCCCATATTTACTGTAATGTGTTTGTTACAGGATATTTGCAGTATTTGATTTGGAAGAGTAGACTGTACGGAAGACGTAACAAAATTATTTTTTAGTCTGATTTACATCACATGTTACCGCGTAAATATGCTGTGGTTGGATAAATTTCTGTCAGTTGTGAGACCGCTTTATGTCCACATCTTTCTGTGACCAGAGGTGAGTTTATTTACGTCTGTAAGTTAACATTTAAATCATGCTTGTACATAGGGTGGATTCTATATTACAGATATACGCCACCCCCCTCCACCCCACACACCCGCTATCAAATGAGCAATACCATTAGTTTTTCTTCGTCTTCTTGTTCCTGTCTTGGGGTTTTACACCATTTTTCATGTGATGATCTTGTTTAGCATGACATAACAAACCCCTGTGAGTAAATATTGGCCATATTCAGACAGGCGAGACCATTTCTCGCCAATTCCCTTTTGTCAGTGGAGTCAAAACATGACTGCCAAAATTTTCATTGAAAACCAAAAATTTCCAGAAGCCGGGGTTACAAAAGTTTTATCACGATCGCAGCCAATCAGTAAAGAGAATACTGCACAATAATTCCATGTGTTCATTTGGTTGAATCAGATTCACATATAGTAATATATAATACGTTGTCTTATCAAAAATATGAAGCTGTACATATTCTAGGAAAACTATACCAACTATGTGATAACACAACAAAAACAATATTTGGCTTAAAGCAAAGTTCAGACAGCCATCGGAGTTAGTACTTGGCCTAATCCAACGTCCAATCACCTATCGGAGATTTTATTGAGTCTGATTGCGACAATTTTAACAATTTCAATATAGACGATCCATGTCTTGTTCTCTTAGACTGAATCAATCGGAACATCCGCCGCCTTTACTTTCAAGTCAAGGACGAAACCTCTTTTGTTGTCGTTATTTGTTGTTATTTTGGGATATAATGCCAAAACTCAGCTCAACAGGCTATCTATCACTGGTGGAGAAAGAACCCACGAAAACCCCTGTTGTAACCACCAGACCACCCACTGGAAGGTACTGGCAATTTTCTTCACATACCAACACTGGCCGAACCAGAGACTAGAACCCACGCAGATATGATATGGCAGTGATCGGAAAGGGCGAGAGTTTTGGGGCACTTGGCCACCCGAGGCCCAAAGCTAGAATGTAATTAGTCAGCGTTGAGAACTATTTTCTGAACTAATTTCGTTCACATGAAACAATACGGCGGATGAAGGAGACAGTCACATGCAGAACAATCTCGGCCTTTGTTGTCGTATCATATGCAGTGCATTCCGCCAGAGGTGAATCAAAAGCACATCAGACTGATATGTTCTTACAACAGCTTTGAAGATTAGTTCTAGAGATGACAAAAATGGCTGAACGATGTTCCGATAGAGACTGAACGAGACTATTACGACCCATCCACCGTATTGTCGGGAATTTACAGTTTGTAGTCTGTTCCTGTGACTTCCTTACTATGTTCGTAACCATACTACCAATACGTAAGATAATAACGGATGTACGGGGTCTGCCCAGTTTTCGTATACAGACTAATCTTAGAAAGGGATTGAGCTTGCATGTGGTAGTGAAGAGAAAACACGCCTTTCGGGACTACAATTCCGGCCGCCATCTTTTAATAGGACCGTTTCAATCTATTGCTTTGAGTAACTAATATTTTACCCAATGTCTAGCTACATTTTGTTGTAGAGATGGTTGACAAAAGTCACCTTGCGATGTAGATTATGAAGGATATCAATAACATGGTAACGCAAAGATTGTATGTCTACTAGCCTCAGCAAAACCGTTGGCTTTAAACACCACATCAACAGCAAAAACAACACAAGCAAGGAAACAGAAATAATACATACAGCATGGTTTTAATTCATTACCTTGCATGATCCATCAACAATTTTAACTATCCATATGTACATTAATGGGAAGACTAGTATTCACTTATATCCTTGGATAAATTGTTTTAGCTGACGTTAGCGAAATCTTATCTTTAGTACAAGCATTAGAAAAACAATAATTTTAACTTAATTTTTAAGATCACAATTGATGTTAATAATTATGCTTTTCCTCTGTCTTGTCGACTGAAGGGGTAAGTTTGCCTAATAAGATAAAGCATTAGAAGTACAAGCGCTAAAGGAAAATAGTTTTCAATTAATGTGCGTTGTCTCCTATCGTGTTTTTTTTTTCTTACTGTTACTAACTAATTAATTAATAGAAATACATTATTATATAGATTATAATGTACCAAGTTTGTCATTCAAGCAACCAGGTTGGGTTCTACTACATTAAAATAATTCAATTACTCGTGTTCTAATGCCACTCAATTATCATCAATTTTCATTAGAAATTCTTGATTCTTGAAATTATGATCCACGATAAATTTTCACCGATGTTTTAACGATCTTGAGATAGCTACAAGCATTTCGCTTGAAGGTTGTTATCGTATTTCTGTTCATATTAAATTGCACATATGATATGTGTTTCACTGACAGCATCTTCCTGAATAATTACACAGATAAAACATTCAAAGTTCGTTTTGGACACATTCTGCTGAATCATATCAAGTAAACTCAATAGAAAATCGATTTAGGCAACTTGATAATATGTTGTCCTTGAGCATGAACAAACGTAATGCATGTCTCGTCTTGATGAACAAAGATGAAACAAACCGAGGAAATTGCAATGTAACATCCGTAAAATATGCCTTTAATTTCCAGCAGTAAGAGACAACCTTTCATGACACCATCCATTATTTGTTTACAGTTGCTAGGAAAACTTAAGGTTTTGTTCAAGTACAGAATTGGATGGACACTGCCTAAAAAGTGATTTAATTACAAATATTTTAAATAGTATTTCCTTGGTGTTCAAACACATGTTACTGCAATATGGTCATAAGAGTAGTAATTGAAGAATAGGAATTACATTTAAGGCACTGGAAAGACAAACAATTAGTCTGTTCCATATTGTGTGTAGCTGGCATTAATAATTTGAGCAAACTTTTCTGGACAAATTTGCTTTTACTGCAGATTTTATTTTTGCCCAAGCAGATAACAATAAAAGTGTTTAGAACACTGAATATTGCTTTTAATTTATCAATGATTCTAAGGTGGAACTTTAAAGATACGCCAGTGGACTTGATATCGTATTCTCATAAATACAGGATCTTGAACGAAAATATGTCTTTTATCTTTTACTTCCATAAGGTGTAACATAAGATTCATATTAGAGCGTAGCTGCAAAGTTATATCAAATAAGACGTCTTTAGTCTGAAACGAGAAGAGTTTTTGAACTTTCTTGATTGAGTCTGAAAAAACTGCATTCATATGACATATAAGTACTAGCTGTTGCTCCGCAGTGTTGGCGAACGTAGATAAAGTGTCCTTATCCTGTAATCTAAACTGACTATAATCTTCAGTACGTCTTTGCTGTCTGCGGCCGAGGAACAATCGATAATAATTAGAAAGAGGTATCTGCATACCACATTTACAGCATTTTTCAGAGAGACTTGCTTCGAGGTTATAATGGCAGCTTACAATTTTTGAAAATAAAAATTAAAAAAAACAACTTTTGAATTAGTTTGACCTCTGCTGTCGAAACTTAAAGATTATACACTAAAATCAAAATACAAACTACGACCTACACTCCCCCTCCACACGACATATTTGACTTAAATTCATATGGAAGGCAAAACCGTGTGAGTTACAAACTATGACAGGGTCCTTCTTTCCGGCAATCTGGAAAGGAAAGGGTACGAATTAAAGAAGAATGATAAAGGAATTAAAACTTACTTTTTATAACCAGTAATTTGGTTTATTAAATAGTAAACATATAGCTTATCAATAAGGACTTCAGTTTTATTAACAGTGTTTAGAAACGAACCCTCTGTTTCCGTTTCTTCTGTAGGACTATATTTATCTTTTCATTGCATGGCTACGACAGCCGAGGTGGGCCGAGTGACCCATATTATATTATATCATTGATTACTTTGATCACGTAAATCATGATGGATTCTTTAAGGATAACGTAGTACAGGTACCGGTACGTGATCAGCTGTCAGCGCATTATATTACATTACATAAATATTTCATAGAGCGGTATCTAAGGCTTTAAAACTACTAGAATTAGGATATTTGATAGGCTAGTGAACTCATTTTCTTTGTGGAAATTACTGAAATCGTTCAACGATGAAAACGTATAACAATACAATTAGACTGAGCAACCTGACACATTTATCGATCTAGTCAGTCATCATGACAAAGTATATTATTGTTGATTATTAATTTCAGCTGAAAGAGCTGAAGGGCACGTTTAGATCTTATGGTTAGGAATTAGCGGTTTCATCAAACCAGCATAAGTGAGATAAAGTGGATGTGTTAATGTGAAGGGAAAGCACTTGACAAAGAAATTAAGCTTTGACGTCCTTAACTGCAACGGCTATGTGACTAACATCATTAATCACACAGACACAATAACATTACAAGGACGAAATGTTAATTTCTACCGATGAAAGTTGTCCATCCAGATACGTATCGCAAGACTGGTACATTCTTAACTAATACCCTTCATATATCAAAGCAGAATTGTATCTATATGTACCTATTTAACCAGTTAAGAACTTGTTTAATATTGCGACTCTTTTCATTATAAATATTTGTGATGTTTTGGTCTTATTGATTTGCGTGCAGTTTTGGTATTAAATGAAATGGTACTTTCCTGCTTGCGTCCTGTGATTATTCTATGTAACACTATGACGCCAGCTTGCCCGGTTGTACTTAATGTCAATTTTGTACTAAAACCAGACTGAGAGACCCTAAATTATGGACATAATTGCTGTATGACATATTCAGTGTTAGAGAAATTCTCAGAATGTCTTCTGTTCTTTAGACATTTTGATATCGTGCTTATGACATTATTGACGTTAACAACAATTTTGTTTGAAATAAAGACCATAAAATGATTGGGTAAGTCAATAATTGGTAGGCGGAAATTTAAATTGAACTTTCCACTAATGATAAATCTCCATTTCACTCTTATGTTTAGAATTGGACTAATGACTGTTGGATGAACTTCAATTCTAACTCGATAACGTCAACAAAGCTGACACAAGCGACAACATCGTTCCAAAGTTTCGTTGATTTCATACCAGATATACTGAGAATATCTATCTAAATTTATATTCCACAGCGCTTGCTCATCACGTTCAGAAATAAAACGACATGAAAGACAGCGTATTTACAGTTAAAACAATTTAAAAACTGTATACTACTGCTTAGGCTAAGGCGAGATGTGGACTAGAAAAAAACGAATCTTAATATAATGACATCGTCAGGTACGAAGGTAATGTAACCCAGATTGTTTTAGGGAGAACTGTCGTTTACAGAAAGGAAAAAACTAATGGTACCGTTGCATAGGTATTCGAAATATAATTTCAACGGTATCCAGTTGTCCTTGCAACTTTGCATTTTGTTCATGCTAATGTAATATTTGCTGCTGCAAAGGCACTGAATGACCTTTTCAATGTACTTTTATGAACTTTTGTCCTTGCAACCGTACTTATATTTGATACCAACGGTATCCATAAACAGTCTCAAAAAAGTATCCATAAACCATCACAAAAACATTCATAAACCGTTGCAAAAGTGACAACAACCGTGGAAAAAGTTCCAGATATTGTAGCAAATGTATCCAGATATCGTAGCAAAAGTATCCGTATATCGTAGCAAAAGTAACCAGATATCGTTGCTACGGTACGGTATTTATATACCTTTGCAGCTATATTCATATACCATTGTTACTGTCAATATTATTATCACAACACAAAAATTACAATATCAAAGATAAATTATACCTCCTTACAATTGGAGTATAACTTATCTCTGTATTTGAGCTATCATCGCAACGGAATATGAATTGCAACGACTCTAGATTCTGTTCCAACAATACTAGTATTTAAGATACAGTTGCAACTATAAATGTTGTCGCTGCAACTTCAAAAAATACTGTTGCATCAAGAAAATGTAAAGTTGCAAAGACAATGTAATACCGTTGCAACAATAGTTTGAAAACCGTGTTAAAGGCATCAGTATTAATGACTGCGCTTGTAGATATTGGCCGTGACCTGGTTTAGGTTGTAGATGTGAGATCTAGTAAAGAGAGTTATATTTAATAATCTGGAAAAATAATTAGGTCTATGTGTATTATACAATTCTATTGGAGAGTCTTTACTATTAACAGACCATTTTGTTTCGAAATTCTCATTCTAGAGAATCAAGCTGCGATCTAACTGGCATGGACTCGACTCGAGTGTCGGATCTCCATGAAACCTTCATGATAAAGTTAACAAGAGTAACTTAACAGTCCGAGATAAAAACCAAGTATCCAAAAACTCACCGAATGGCCTAATTTTTGATGTACCAGACATTAAACATATATACAATTCAAGTACTAATTTTAGCATATATCGTTAGTGTAAACAACACATGGAGAGAAAGCAGGTTTAATTTAGTTTTAAAAATCAGACATGCATGAAAATAAAAGAATAAGCTTCCTCTCACAATAGCGAATAAGACCCGTTTTCCCCTCCTCTACAACAATGACAGCGTATTGCACTCAACACACCAGATGTCCCTGGATGATGTGCTAAATGGTGCCAAACATTAGTGTAATAGGAATCAGGCCAATATGAACATAACGTGTCTACACACACGGGCAGTGCACTGATCGTGTTTGATTATAATATACTAATTACATGCGATTATGTCTTGTACAGGACTTAGTTCGCTACAGCGAATAGTATTCAAGTAAAGTGTTGGGCTTATACAAGTAAAACAACAATCTCAAAGAAGAAACATTCCAGGAAAATAAAAAGTTAACGTGGAGACTGACAGGGATATAGATCAAACTATGCTCAGGTCACGGGAACAAGTATTTGTATTCATGAAACAGTAACGCGACATATTTATCCTTAAAAAGTGTTATTAAATCGTTGTCCTGACTACAATAAATTGTATTTCCGGTTTGCATTGTCTACTAATGATATCACTTGCACACAGTCAAAATATTCGTTGCCTTGATCAGCTATTTATTTTGCTGAAATTAATCCTGGCTTATAAAAAAAAAAAAAAAAAATTATCTCTTATTTCGGGTCTACAAGCTCCTTATTATGTGTTACATCAACATAATCCTGGTGATATAGTACGGAAAAAAGTTAGATTCGAAACATGCTAAGAATATGAATCTTTGTAAAGGTAAACGTTTTTAAATAAACATAAGCACATATTTCTGCAAGATAAAAAATAAAAGTTATAGATGTTATCATTTATAAGGGCATTACGAACTAAAGACAAAAAGATATAAGTGAACTCATTAAAATACAACAGCAACATTTGTTGCATAAATTGCTATTGTTTAGAAAGTTCAAGATTGTAAGGTGGTTTATCATTAGAAAGACAATTTTAATCGAGCTGAAATAAACACTTCTGTCCTACAGGACGGAAGGTCGATAAACAGGACAAAGGCGTATTCCGCTGTTAGAGGAATGCTGCAAGGCAAGGTATGCAGTCTTATTGAGGTTCAACATTCAAGAGGTATGCTGTCTTGTCGATGTTCAACCTTCAAATTGTATGCAGTCCTATCGAGGTTCAACCCTCAAAAGGTATGCATGAGTCTAGATTGTGTGTCCTATATGCAACCTTCAAGAGGAACGCATGAGTCTAGAATGTGTGCCCCATAAGAAACCTTCAAGAGGTATGCATGAGTCTGGGATGTGTGTCCTGTACACAACTATCAAAACGTATATATGAGCTGGAATGTATGTCCTGTTACGACTCTATGGTCATAAACTAAGTAACAGAAAGAAGCAAAACCAGCACGTTTTGTAAAACTTAACAAACTATTTAATTATCCATGTCATAAAATAAAAATTTAAGAGTAACTTACAGTATTATGAACTGAATGCAAACTAAAATCATTCGGAACGTTAGATTCTCTTGGACTTGAATAGAACTTTTTTTCTGATAAAGTTCTATTAAAGCCCAAAAAATTAAATGTTCCGTATACATTTCAGATACATGGATATACTGGTCAGCCAACAGTCCCGGCGCGTCAAAATGGAGATGTCGAGAACTCTTATGAATAATTCACAATACGTCCAAAATAATATTATGGTCTAATGAATACTTTTTATTTCCATTGAATAATCCAAACGAATGTCTTTCTTATCAAATACTATCAAAATACAGCATGAAATACGTCTGCAGACTTGATATTACAACAAGAACACAAGAAATAAGAATCTAGAAAAGGAGTAAACCCAAATTAGGTATGAATCTGATTGCTCAGTTCCCTCCTAGTTTATATCTTCAAGAGTCTGTTACGATTATATTTCGCAATATACCCCACGTGACAGATTTTACTACTCAATCTATTCATGCAATGGGAAATAACTTCATCCTTCTAAGAACCCACCTGACCTAAACCCGTCTAATGAAAACAGCCCGAAACTTGTCATCATGTTTACCACTAATATTGTTATGAGTAACTATTTAAAAATCTTATGCAGTGTTACGTTCTTAATATCTTAAAATATAATTTATGTATGTACGAGATTACAACAATAGATAATCACTACAATTTACAGTCATCAATAAAAATTAAAAAAATTATAGTTATACATAACAGTCCTATACGCAAACGACATAATACCCCCTCATCGGCTGGATTTATTCTATATCAGTGATGCCACTCTACAGTGATGGGTTTGGTGTCCCGAGGTTTACTTTCAGAGTTAAATTCACTATATACGATCTTCAGTATAGAAACTGGTGACTACAGGTGCATTTTGACTGGTTAATAAGCTCTTCCCTTACCTCCAAAATCAATCTAACAATTCATACAAGTCATGAATACTTTCCCATCGTGTGAGCAAATAATTTTTCAGTAAGACATGGTATAATAACACCAATTCAAAGTTAGCTTTTTAAATGTGGATATAGGATCCGAAAATATAACGAAATAAGTCGAGAGGTTTCGAAATCGTTGAGTAATTTGAAAATTGTCGCACTTTTTGCGGCAAAAAATGGAGGCTATATCCGGTAACTGACTTGAGATAATGTTGTGTGGTATTGACATCAGCTGCCTGTTACTCTCTTCGAACGGTCTGTATACTGGAAAGCATGGTCACATGAAAATAGCCATAGTATTTTGAATCTACTCTGTATACTGAACTGTATGGCCACCTGAAAATAGTCATAACGTCTTGAATTTTCTCTGTATCCTGGAATGTATGGTCACATAAAATTGACCCAACCTTATTGAATTTCCTCTCCATACTGAAATGTATGGCCACCAGAAAATGATTCTAACGTTTGAAATTTGCTCTGAAAAAAGGGGTGATTGATACTTGACATTAAGATAAGATATTTTGGAATAGAACACTTTGAGGCTGTGACAAGATTGATCGCAGATTCTAGGCGATTTTGTATTAAAAAAGGTGAACTGTAATGTTTGGGAGAAATTATATGAAATGTCTACGTCCAAGAGTAGAACATACAACCATATTATGAAAACAAGCAAGAAAAACCGGTAACGTCGTCGAAAACAGTCGTTTATTACAAGGTTCTATGCGCATGATTGGAATTGGGAATCAGGCAGTGACCATGTCTACGATTTTCCATCGAAGTCGTAGCATGAAATATTGTCACTCATAAGAAAGCAATCGTCTTTGAATAATTGTAAGAAACAGCTAACCTCGAACCATTGTAAGAAATCGGTCATCTTCGAACTTTTAGCAAAAATGAAATCTTCAAAATTTTGTAAGACAAAATACGAAGAGGTTATCATAACCGTATTTCAATTATATGGCTGCGTAGAATTGCCAGACTAAAATAGTAGAAAAAAATCCCTAGCGGAAGTATTGAATCCCTTTCTAAGCCCTGCTGGACTTCTTGAACCCCTTTATAAAAATAGTAGAAATGCTACTATGAATATGGAGTTTAACAAAAAATATTCAGAAAACAGGGCACAGAACTATATTTTTATGATGCTCTTGAAACGAAACTTATCTGACCACTAACATAGTGTCCTTATTGTTACGAAATCAATTTCTTATTGAACATACATTAAGGAGAGAAATCTTGATTGTAACTAAGATATGTGATATTTGTATTTATGTCTTCGTTCACATCATTGTTAGTTATTAGTGATTATTGTTTTTTTTATATTATTGCAGCCTTTCGAAGATATTTATCAAACAGAAAGATTATACGACTTCTACAACCAGACGTCATAATGTACAGTAATCACGAGATTTTATGGTACCTTGGACTAGTTCCGTAAAATGGACCCTCCATAATTTCTTAATGGAGGGACGATATA
>JAECUM010046552.1:0-25131 GCA_016617855.1 Megalonaias nervosa | reverse complement strand
TATATATATATATATATATATATATATATATATATATATATATATATATATATAAAGAATGTCTTTGTTTCTTAGTTGTACATACTCCTCACATTATTTAGTTATTGTATTGAGATTGAGATTTTGGTAAGCATATATTCTCTTACTGAATAACTTTTGAACTAGAAATAGTTTGTTTTCCCTTACTGAATGTTAAATAGCAAAGATTTCCTGTTGGGGTATTTCAAACTACCAGTCAGCAATAATTCGATGTATTTTTCACACTTTCTGAAATCCCTGAGTGAGTATTGACTCAGCACAACACGTTTTGCTCTTTTTGGACATTATGGATTGTTACAGGTAAGGCAAGTAACGGATAGTCTTTGAACCAATATGAGTTTTTTTTCTGGGTTTTCTTTTTGGTTTTGTCGTGGGTGGGGGGTATCTTTCCTCTTCTACTTTGTTCTCGAGCATCTTCCTTTTTATTCTTCTTGTTTTAATTTGCATAAGTCCCAGTCATAGACCTATTACTTTAGAGTAACTACAAATTTACAGTTTTGGGTTCATGATTAGATATGTTCAATACTTTGGTCACTATCAGTGTGCGAAATATATTCATTCATGGACTTTTCTCGTAGAATCTAAATGTAAATATGTCCACGGATAACAAACAGTAATTTCAATAAAAATTGTCATAGTTTAGGGACAAATGGAATAAATAAAATGATTCAAAGGAATTAGGAAAAATGTTTTACAATATGAAAATGATGAAATGATTTATGACATGGCATGGATCTTGAGAGTGATACGTTGAACTATTCTTACCTCAATTACCAGGCAGGAAGGGAAAATTCGATTGATTTGTGTAATGAATATAAGTTAGTAGATACTTGAAAAATTGTAATAAAAAGAGACATATTACATATTCTTTTTAGTATCAAAGATTTTGTTGCAGGAAGTACAAGATGCGAATACAAGGGCAAAATGCATATCTAATCATGGTACAGTTGCTGTCAACTTACAATTTATAAAAGCAAAACCTTTAAGGAAAAATTAACAAGTTCCCATTAAAGGATTCTGAGTACATCAAGACTGCCAAAGGTTCAAAATTACGCTGTTGCAATACACATAATGACATCGATATAACTAAATTTGACGACAGTAATATGATTCTGAGAATAAATGATTAAATTTATCGATATTTGTGTTTAATGGAAATTTGTCGGAAAACAGTATAATATTTTACTTACTGAAAGAAAATAGAAATTAATGATCCACTGTCTACTGGTATAATAGATCGTCGTTTATTGGAGCATGAGCAGCTAAAACGTAAGGAAATCGGGTAAATCAAAAATGCTACAGACGTCACGAGCACGTTGGATTGAAAAGGAATAAATACTGCAAAAATAATTTTGCAATTTAGAAAAGAAGAATTTCATAAGTAAAAATATGAATACTCATAGAAAATGATGGAGAGTCACTTACAGAAAAGAAATATATTTTAGAAGAAAGACAAAATTATTAACAACATCACTATTCAAAGAAAGACGATGGAATTTTGAGTTTGTGATGTATTTGATCACTTTGTTACATTCTAAATTAGAGGATGAAAAATATTTTAGACTGAGAAATTAAACATTTAGAAACTCTGGCAGTACTTATAAATATGAAGAAAAAAAAACAAGTCCTGGATTTGATGTTTTACTGTTTCTGGCAGTTTTAATTTTTTTTAAAATGTCTGGAAAGTTCTTGGCCAGTTCATAGTTCGAGCAATTAACTATGGTTACAGAGAGAGTGAACGTTCGGCTATCCCATAAGAGGACGTCATTACATGCATACCGAAAGTAGATAAATATAAAACACATTTTCATCAATTGAACTCCAATTTCTCTTTCGAATGCGACCTATAAAACAGGTGCATAGCCAATAGACTTAAACAAGTTTTGCCATCTTAATGCAATAAGACCAACAGTTTTTATTTTAACCTGGTTGGAGTATTGGGGAAAATATTTAAAAATAATGTTGTTACTCTTCCGTTGAAAAAAGTAAATCACCTGGGCTTCGACTCAAAAGTTGACTTTCAAAAAAAAAAGAACTCCATTCTCTAACTTGGGAATTCATAAGAAAGTACTTACTGCTTCAATTTTGGTGAATCATTTATAAAATGGATAAATGTCTTTTGCAATAAACTTAATTCCGATGTAATTGTCAGTGGGCATCTATTAAATTGGGTACACAGGTGGAGGATGTAAGCGATGAGATCCACTGTCCCCATGAATCCAAGGATTAAAGGCATTAAAGTAGAAGATACTGAACTTTGTTAATCCCATCACGCAGACGACACTTCCTTAGTCCTGCATAATATTGAATGATTACGCAAACTTTATTAGCGTCAAAGATTTTTGCAAATCACTCCGGCCTGTATGTATGTATGTATGTATGTATGTATGTATGGAGGATAGTTGAGACCATTTTCAGCTGGCGAAGACCAAATATAATGGGGGGGGGGGGGGGAGGAGGAGGAGGATCGTGGTGAATATTTTTAAACATTGCGTTTTGCAGTACTACCAACATTTGCTCTTTGTCAGTGAGGGCGAATTTGTATGACGAAGGGTTAAATGATGTAGTGTGAACTGAAATTTCGTTTATGAGCGTACATGGGTTGGTATTTGGGCCAAAGGACAAGCTTTAATGGATTAAAATATAGTTTGGTAGTATATTGTAGAGGTGGTAGTGTACTGTACAGCAAAGTTTGGTAGTATACTGTAGATCAAAGTTTGGTAGTATACTGTACAACAAAGTTTGGTAGTTTTACAGCAAAGTTTGATAGTATACTGTACAGCAAAGATTGGTAGTATACTGTACAGCAAGTTTCCTTACTCTGAGATAAAGTGACGATTAATTTGCCTCAACATGGATCTTTCTAAATGGTAAGTTCTATATGCATTCAGACAAATTTCAAGTCCCTGAGTGTGTACAGAAATGAGCATGTGCAGATCAGATTTACAAAGTTTTTTTAAAAACTTGTCCCTGTGGTATCAAATTGTGCAAAGAAAGTTGGTTTATAGTAGAGTCAAGCCCTATTTTTTTCCTCCACAATGTGAAAAAGATAACCTTAAGGATGGAGTTTTGCGGTATAATGAACTCGATGTAATGGGCAGAAGTGGTAGTTTTAGATTTCGAATATGCAACCCCTTTTCTTCAGATAATCTATTTTTGCTCTATTTAAGCTTTTCTGTGGTTAACATTCATTATTATGCATACTCTTTCATCTACAGCAGATTAAAACGTTGTCGACGTGAAATGAGCCGTTTAGTTCCTGGATCACGGTATTTCATTATTTCATGTTGAATTGGTGATTGACAATATGCTGCCCTGAGTTACATTCATATCCTGAGGATAGCTTTCATAAAATTGATGATCATCTTAACTCCGAAATGTTGTCTCTCCCAAAGCTGGGGATAAAGTTAGACAGGCGTCCCCTTAGACTTAGGTTGAAAAGGTCATCCATTATGTCATACTTCCATATGGTGTCATAAGCTTTCCCCAACTCGAAAAGGACGGCAGCTTTATGTTATTTCTTTCTGAAAGTTTATCTAATAAATACTTCAAGTCGGAAAAGATTGTCTGTCTGCTTCTGTGGTGTCTTAATCCACACTGAACATCTGATAGTGATTTGTTGGACTGGAGATACCGGAGGAGTCTATCGTTTATCATTTGTTCCGTAGTTTTGTAAATAGAGATAGTTATATCAGACGAATGCTTCCAAAGCTGATATAGGGTAACCATCTGGTCCTTCTGAAGCGTCATGGTCGCGCGAGACTTGCAGTTTTCTGCGAGTGACGTTTTTTCTGATCTTTAGCATTAGCAAATTTAAAAGGAACCTTTTCCATCAGGTTTACATAGCAAAATTATTTTAGAATAGTTCTCTTGCAAGGCATTTTTCGAAAATGTATCGACCAAATGTATCTGATACGATTGTGACCATTGCATCAGATTTCATTAAGTACTTAATCATTGGTGCTTTTCTTTTTGCCGATGCTTATTCCTACCCATATTCCATTCTGATTCAACGGAGGAACGAGAGTTCAACCTACATACATAGGATTTCCATTTCTTCCTCTTCTCTAATGGTAGGATACTGTTTAACTCGGTATATTCGGGGGTTTTTTTTCAGATTTTCAGTTTTTTAGATTTGTATTTGCATGTTTGAGGACCGTTCTCAGATGGAGTCTTTGCATGCACCATCAAAACATTACTTTCGGACACGTTTAGGAATCGCCGAAGAATGTGGTATTGAGTCCCTACCAAGATCATTGAGTATTGCAAATAGGGGTATCAGAACCGATGGCAAAACGATAAACTGAAATTTGATTAGCCGTGGGATTAAAAGATTTTTCCATCTTCCATGTTCAGTGTCCATCTTTTTCATAGCCTTCGAGGTTTGGGATTGTTACATCTTAAGTATATTGGAACGTGGTCACTTCCGCCTAGGACGTCACCAGATTCCCATGGGAAGTAATGTAAAAGAGGCTTATATAAAAGAACCTGAGTACAGATCACAGATCTAAGTACGAGTAATATCCTGTGGCAGGATGATATGAATATTACTTTTCATTAAGAATGCAAAGATTTCATTTTCAAACAAAAGTATCTATTGTCTTCCCTCTCTCGTTGATATCTTTAGAGTGCCAAAGTGTATAGTGCCCATCAAAATAAAAGAAAAGGTGTTGGTAACTGGTCAGTAAGATGGTCGAGATCAGACTGATTGATTGGAGTGCGTGGAGAGAACTATAATGAACAACGTGTATGAGATTTGGGTATGGATACACGAACTTCTATTGCCTGTCAAGTAGCGCTGAGACTGATTTGGCTGTGAGGAATTTTGTAATTTATGATGTTCACTTCTCCGGCATCCATATCAATATTCCTTGAAAAGCTGTTTTACGCTGTGAAGCTTTTATCATTAGCTCTATTGTCTTCTTGTAAAAAGGGTTCTTCAATGCAGACAGCTAGTGACTCGTGTTCTTTAAGAACAAGACTAATTTAATTGCCATTTGCTTTTTGAACCCCGACAATTCCATTGTGATATGGTTTTGGATATTTATGGAAATGGTGTAAGTACGAGAGATCTGAAAGTTTTCCCTGACGAGGTATAAAGGAGATCTCCATTGTCCATACTCTCAAGACTTCCGAACTTATTAAATATCTTCATATGATCGTCAAATCCGTCGGGAAGTCGTAGATTCTTTAATTTGCTTAGAACATGAATTTCCACTTGTACAATTGGAGCGCTGCCCTCTTGGTGGACCGGATCTGACTTGTAATCGGTAGTAGAGCTGGACAGTTTATGAGTCACGCTGCTTCCATGATCACTGGGACCAATGGTTTGCTGCTCATTTCGTGGGCTACATTTAACTTATTTTCATTTGTAGTATTTGGGGTTCTTATTTGCTACACTATCAAACTCATTGGTGTTATCTGCTTCACTCTTTGTTTAATGGCTGTTCGGATGGGTTTCAAGGCTTGGAACATTCTGACGATGCATTGTCTATCGGGTACAAAGAGTATTTGTGGAAGGTTCGGTCTCCACTTTAGCTGCGCTGCTATGTTACGTGGAACTGTGGCAAACACAATTTCCTGAAATTTGTGAAGAGCGTGCATTTCTGTTGCTTCACGCTGTGTATATCATCGTGTTTCTACTTTCGGTAGTCTCTAGGGTAGGTAGGAGAAATGGTCTACCTGGCAATTTTGCACAAGAGATTTTCTCCGTACAAGACGATCCATCGTGACCCTTTTATCCACATCTTAAGCAGACTAGTTTACTACTGCAGCGCTCTTTGCGTGGTATTATTTCTGCTATTTTAAGTACTGCGAAGAGTTAGGGATAAAAGGGTAAACTGCGATGTTCAGGTACCCGACCTCAATTTATATAGGTAAAGTAGCGAACTCGAACGTAAAACTGTAAGTGTTCGTGGGAATCAAATTGCCGTTTAGGCAAATGTTGATTCGTTCCACCTGTGATACATTCTGATATCTGAGATTTTCGAGCATCTCAGTCACACTGCAGTCGTCCAAATCTCCACACCGCAAAACACCTCTAGACGACTTAATAGGTATCTTCCTAAGTTGTTTCGAGAAAAGCAGATTGACAGAGTGATCTTTGCAAGTTAACTCTTCAAAGAAAACTTACTTGAGCTAAGTTTGTTCAACACACGTTGGTTCTCCAGCCAAGTCCTGAAGTGCTTTAATTAGATTAGGTTTTGATTATCATCACTGAATTCAGTGATACAGCTATGATCAATTTCTCTGATTCGTAAGAACTTAGATACGACAGACGTAGGATGGATTGGAAGCATGAAAATTATTAATCGTGGGCTATCTCATTTGGGAAATAGGAATTGCTAACGTGTTCATGGAAAACGTTTCTGCAATATTTTCTAAAATTGTGACAATAAACTTTATTCCTAAAATAACAGAAATAAGAATGCTGACACAGTGGTCAAAAATGATTACTCCATACTGAAAAATAGCTGCCATTAAACGTTTCGCAGTACAAAACGTTACACGGACTACACTGATATGTGTTAGAACAGTATGCATTTCTCCTTTCACTGCATTATATTATACTTAAATACTGAATTATACTTGTTTCATCGTATACAGTTGCCACCCGCCGACGTTATATTATGTCATGAAACGTCATTTGGCGTACTAAATCTATTATTAACTTCTCCTTAGGAAACCGTTCTCATATAGCATTGTCTGACTTGGACACTATAACCCACCAAACAACATTTAGGAGTAAAGTTTATCGGAAGAAAGCAGTAATGCAGTAGAGAAAAATTAACGATACAAATTGTTTAACTGTACTGATTATAAATTTTAGTGAAGATCTAATAATAACAACATATACATACTATAATATTATAGCGTTGTCAGCATTGAAAGCTAATTATCTTCGTATGTTTTAAACGTATGATTTAAGTCTCTTATTCCTGAAGCTACTCTTTTATTGCATAGATGTATGCAAGAGTTACCGTTCTTTTTGTGTGTAACATTCGTGATACATTTAAGCAAAGCTCGTATTGATCCTTACCGTGATAATCTGTAATTTTGCAACAAATTTCTGAAATCAAACTGTCTGAGAGAATTTGATAAGTGCCTGGGTGAAAAATGGAACGTTCTGTCTGGTGGTATTAAGATCTGGTTAACATGTGTTTTTTCCTTTAGCCATTAATTAAGTAAAATATTTTAAATCGTTAGACCGAGGCCACTTAACCTAGTCTGCACCATTTTAAGCAATGAATGGATTTGATACATTTGTTATGTCATTCTTAAGAGTTTTTAAATGACCAGACAACCCAAAGTGTTTCTTCAGTTTCAGATGCTACAAGACTAGAATCTGGAACTTCAAGACAAATCCATTAAGCTCTACTGAGAATGACGAGAGAAATTTGCTTTGAAGAAAACAAATCGCACACAGATTAATCAAGTCATTTGACGCAAATAACATTTGGTCCAATTTCCAATCTACAGGCTAAGATTTAGAGTTCATTTTATGCAACAAAAATAATATAAAGGAAATAAAACTATGAACGATTAATCAATCAAAGTTTTCGTAAACTTACTATTTTAACTGTAAGTCTATCTCCAACACTGTTCTAATTGTCTTGTCATTCGGTGTGATCCATCACTATTGACAAGACGTGCATCATTATGGCGAATCATCCGATTCATTCATTTGTGCATAAGTTATTTAATAAATAAAAATATATTCAAATACGTGGGTTTGTAGGTAAGTAAATACGTACGAACGTGCTTACGTGAGCACGCAGGAGAATACGTTGGTTGATACGGTCGATGTGTTTTATGTATGCATGCATGTAGGGATGGATAGATGGGTGGGTTGGTGAATGGATTTGTGTTAGGGGGGGTTCTATGTAATAATAATAATAATAATAATAATAATAATAATGACTTTATTTGAAGAGGGTAACACAATTAGCTAAGAACTAATCTACCTTGAGGCCCTCATACAAAGGAATTTACTTATTTTAGCTGCATCTCTGAAGCCACTGGATAAACTGGGTTTGGAAGAAGGAAATAAAGTGGGCATTTCTAATCTCAACTGGAATACTGTTCCAGAGCAAAGTTCAAGAGTATTGGAAACTTTTTTTAAATAATTCCTTATTTGGTTTGGGAATTTTATACCAAACAGTAGACATGGATCGCAGGTGGGGAGTATTACCAGGTAGCCTATACAGGAATAGTGATTGTAAATATTCAGGAGCACTATTATTGGACATCCTGTACATTAATTTGGCTTTTCTCAAACAGATTCGGTCTTTAATGGGTAATATTTTTAACTTACCAGCTAACGTTTCCTTGCTTTCTTTCTGGATTGATATTAGCCCAAATGCTCTTTGTTTGAAGATGTGCCAGCTTTGCTATGTTTTTATCATTTGAATTACCCCATACTGTATTACAGTAGTCTAAATAGGGTTGTATGTAACTGTTATAAAATAGTTTTCTGGGCTTTTCAGGGAGAAAATGTCTTATCCTACTGAGAAGCCATAAACTTGAATTGACTTTTTTACTGATATGTTTGATTTGTTCAGTCCATGATAGGTTATTGTCTACCAAAACACCAAGTAATCTATCATGACAGACCATTAGCAAATTTCTATTCTTCCATGTCAGACATAGTTCATCACTATCAAGTTTTGTCCTTTTTTGCCGTGTTGAGATAAGTAATATTTTAGTTTTACCAGTGTTTACCACCATGCCATTTCATGTGCATCAGTTGTCCAGTTTGTTTAGGGCATTCTGTAAAGAAATTGCTAGTTCATGCTTTGTGTTTTGGATGTCTGACAATGTTGTGTCATCTGTATAGAGATTTGTAGATGATATTGAGTCCCTTAGTACAAGTGGTAGGTAATTAATAAATAAAATAAATAGTAATGGACCTAGAATTGAGCCTTGTGGTACTCCACATCTAATTGTTCCAGGTTCAGACAGAGCATTATTTATATAAACATGTTATGTTCTCTCACTTAAGTATGAAGTAAACCGTCTAACTGTGCTTTCATCACATTGGTAGATTTTCAATTTCTTCAAAAGGATTTCATGATCCACCATGTCAAAAGCTTTCCTGAAATCTACAAATACAGATCCTATTATTCCACCTTGGTCAAGTACTTGAAGCCATTTATCAGTTAGGGAGATCAAGGCAGTCTCACATGAATGTTTCTGTCTAAAGCCTGATTGATTAGGGTGTAATAACTGTTTGGTTAAATATGATATGAATGAGTGATGGACATGTTTTTCAATCAATTTTGACAAGTTTGGTAGTATTGAGATTGGCCGGTAGTTATCAGCATCATCCTTAGAACCAGATTTGCGAATAGGAGTTACTTTTGCAGTTTTCCATATTTTTTGGACAGATGAGGTTGCAATACTTACATTGATTATGAATGTGATGCTATCTACAATAGCAGAGGCAGAAGATTTAATGAGTCGTGGACCAATCTGATCAAGTCCTGTAGCTTTCTTGGTATCAAGTTCACTGAGACATTTTTTAACAAAGTTTTCTGATGCTGGTGGTATAGAGAAACATACCTCATTAGAGATTTTGCTACTGTAGAACTTTTTCAGTTCATTAAAGTTGTTTTATATCACTGATTCTTTTAACTTTGTGATAATGTTGGTGAAAAAAATAATTGAAAACATTTGCAATGTCATTGTCATCAGTGACTATGGTGTCATTCACCAGAAGTGAGTGGATTTTATTTATCCTCCAGTGAGTTCATTGAAGACTTTCCAAATGGAGTTTGTGTTGCTCTTTTTGTTTCCAAGCAATGATTGATAATAACATTTTTAGCTATTTTAATCATACTTGTTATTTTTTTCTCCATACTTTATATTGTGCATGGTTTCCCAGAGCCTTGAATTGGCCTCGTGTTTTCATAGCGTCTAGGATTTCAGTAGTAAGCCAGTTAGGTTGGATTTCATTCTATACTCGATGTACTTTAAGTGGTGCATACTTAGAGACTACGTCCATAAATAAGTCAGTCCACACCCTCCGAGCTTCATCTATGTCATCCAAATTTTGGATCATATTCCATGGAACTTTATATAGGTCATTGAGAAATTGTTCTTCATTAAAATTTTTGAACGATTTCTAAGTGATAGTTTTGTGCGTATTTTTCTTATTTCTCTTGCATTTAACCTTTCTTGTCAAAAAAGTACCGGTAGGATAGTAGTCACTAAGACCAACATTCGGTACATTAACACAAGCCGCATTGTCTGGTAGGTTGGTATAAATATGATCAATAAGAGTGCTTGATTTTTCTGTTATCCTTGTGGGCTCATTTACCCGCTGGACTTGGCCTAATGTATCCATGCATATACTTGTAACATTGGAATTTTTTATTCAGTCAGAAATAAAACATCAAGCTTTCGTTTTATCTTTGTTCACCAACCCACCACGTGATAAGAGAATATTCCTTATTAACAGATGACCCAAAGTGTTTCCCAATAGGTCAGGAGTTACCTATGCACCGAAACTCGTCTTGAGAAAAGGTAATAAATCTGGTTCGAAGGCTTCATTTGTGTATCTAACTCTATCACCAAAACTATGAGAGAAATGGTTTTAACTTCAAGAGTTTTGACCGTCCTTGATTGGATGGAGACCTAATCAGGCACACACAAAAAATAATACCTCTTTAGGGGATCTTCAATAAAATTGATTGTCACTCTGAGATTCACGTGTAGTCGAATTCCTGATCAATATCCTCAAATGTTCACCAGAAGTATAATGATTTAACACCAAAGAATACATTGTGTGTAAACTACAACGCACTATTACTATACTGCATTCCGAGCTATTAGCATTTGAACATTTAGATCGTTTTAATCAGAAATGTCATTGTCTTTTGTATTCTTCTGTTAGTAGTAGTAGTAGAAATAGTAGAAATAGCAGTAGTAGTAGTATTCGGTTTCCATAAAGATCATTGCACACAAATTAATCTATTATGGAAACAATTTTCGAATAAACAACCGCTTTTCTTTTCTTTATGTCGCTGTCGCTGCCATCAGCATTGCAGATAGTAGGTGAAAGGTAATCTTAAGACAACGTGTCTGTTTCTATTATTCTGCAGTCCTTTCTCGTTCAATTTGTACCCAACTATATGTAATTATTCGTTTAGTAATATAGTTTGAATTCCTTTCATCGTCTATTTTCAAAGTGACAATAAAACGTCTTTCGGTAAAAGTCCCCACCCACCCCTTTTTCAAACCTGGTAAAAATGGGGCGCGAAACAACCGGAACGTTTCCTGGAGTAAGTTTTATTTGCATTTAGACGGTGAAAATTATGCCCTTGCCACTTAAAATACAGGAGCTACCAAGGGCTTCGCCCCTCTGGGCCCCTACTGATGGTTCCATTCCGTGGACCCCTTGCCTACTTGTTTAGCCACCCACGCCACCAAACGACTGTTCAATATTTCTTGATCCACTCCTGACAACATGCACTGTACAAATGAAAACTGTTTCATGGCGATACCTTTGATATCGGTACGTTATGGTTCGTAACGGCACAATTAAAAAACGGTTTCTCAACATTTCGAGCTTATCAAGTTCTACCTTGAGGAAAGAAACAACTTAAGCCAACAAAACAAAAACCACACACAAAAGCCGAGAAGAGACCTTGTCTAATACGTGTGATATGACTATGGCAACTTACAAGCACGCGTTACATAATGGAGCAAAGGACAAAAGCAGTTGAAAACGGTCTTAAAATCAGTAAACTAAGTGTCTATTTCGTATTTTTGTCACAATAGCAACATTTAATAGACATAATCAAAAGATAGCATGCTTATCGTGCAGAAAACCAGATTGGTTTAACCTAAGGGGGCTCTCGCCAGTTATTATGTACTTTTGAGAGAGTGACGTATGTAAGGTGAAGTTCTTTGCATTTAAAACATGCACAGTGGAGAGAATGTTGGCATACCTTTATGCTACTTTGATGTAATGAGACTGACATTTCTTTGGATATTGTACTTTTGGAAATTGTAAATGATCTTAGCATATTGCTAACTAAAATGACTGCTGCCTTGTGCTCAAAAAATCAGCCTGAATTTGTCTAAAGTACACTATCCTTAGCAGCTATTAAAATAGGGAAAATGAATGTTGCCAGACTAGACAATACCAGCTTCTGAAAGTGCGATGAATGAATTACCAAATATATCAAATGTAAAAAAGTTATCGGCTCTTTTTTTTACAATTTACCTCTGAAGTTCAGGAAGTGAAAATGACCAAATGGAGCTAGCACTTTTTTGAAAGATGCACATCTGGAGTAAGGCGAAGCTGTATACTCTATAACCCATATTACACTCATCAATCATACACCAAAATAAAGGGAATTAGAGGTTCTGTGAACAATGCCTAAGATATACAAGGTCTTTTTTAAATAGCCAGTATAACTAGTGAGGAAACCCGGGGGAATTCTTTTTCTTTAAAATTCTAACCTATGCAAAATACGAACTGTAGAGCGCCACCTAAAGCAATTCTATTCGCTATGTACAAGATGACGACGATGATGATGATGATGATGATGATGGAGAGAGAGAGAGAGAGAGAGAGAGAGAGAGAGAGAGAGAGAGAGACAGAGAGAGAGAGACAGAGAGAGAGAGAGAGAGAGAGAGAATATTAGGGAAAACCATTAAATTTAGGGGTGGGATGCTCGAATAGCTTGAAATTATTCTTGATCTGATTTATAAGGTGAATAGACCTATTTTATCCATTTAAAATATTTTTCTTGAGATAAAACGAACAAATATTCCAGCTCGAAAGAAAATCCCAGTAAACCCCACTCCCGGAAAATCAAATGGTATGTCCCATATAGCGTTAACTTGAATGACCACTACGACCCTATTACACAACTAGTTACTTGCTTTATCGACTGGCCTAAAAACAGCAGACGAAATTGCTTTACTCCTTGAGGAATACATTATGTGCATTAAGACGACTTCATCCCATCTGCGACAGCAGTAGCCTTTTCTTTCCACAGTAAATAACGTGAAAGCATTTCAAAATCTACCTGCTATTTCATTTAGCGTCATGGTGCGAATTTTAGTCCAAAATTGTACGTAACTGGTACACCGTATTGCTTTTATGGTAGAAAAAAAAAATCTGAACGAAGGTAAGAAAGACATGCCGACAATAAGGTATTCTTTAACTTCAGGGGAAAAAACAGCCCCAAAATAATGTCATTAAAACCAGTCTAATAAAGATGTACTAAAGATAGTATGCCCCAGGCAAGTAGTTAGAGAAGCAGTTAGTAAAATAAATATATCATGAGAATATTGTTGCGGATACTGTAGATAATAATAAGAATAATAACAATAACAACAACAACAACTCATGTAAAGATTAAAGGAAAATTTACTCACGTAAATCTTTTATGACCTAAAACATAAACTATGTCTTTATTGACGCATTGTGTCTTTCCTTGATGTAATTAACTAATCAAATGAAACGCATCCTTCAGTCACGAGGCTGCAGCTCTCTGACTTGTTAGTCTGGCAAGACCTGATATGAAGTTAAAATAGGAACCGAGTAAATATAATTATAAATCAATAGCTATTGGCTTCCCGAAGATGAAACACTTCAACTAATTTTGAAAATGAATTACTAAAATAAACTGACAGTTCTGTTTTCTTTAAATTACACATTTACTCTGATCGATGGACGAAAGTGAAGTTCTTGATTTTCAGCTAAAGATTGCCAATTGTAAACTATCATACGGGGTAAATAAAGGGTATAGGTTACAAAGAGTCACAATGCAGTCAACTTGTATGCATATAAAGCAAGGAATGATTTTAAAACATTTTCAAGGTGTATATCGCAAATACTCAAAAATGTAAAATGTTTGAAAAATGAAGAAGAGAAATTATTGGCACAAGACATGGTACCAAAAACAAAAGCAAAAATAATGAACTTAGAGATCATCAGATTTTCTGCTATCTAACTTTATAGCTTTCCTTCAGTTAAACATTTGGTACTGTGTCGACTGAATATATAACATAATCGTCCTAATGACATTTACAGCATTTGATATATTTCTTAATATTTCATTCAATATTCGTGTTCCAAGAGTCATTATTTTTGCGTATAATTTAGTTTTCTTGCGCCAACTCCCACTAAATCTGTTACTGGGAAAAACGCGCACGGCTATACAGGGGCTCGAAACCGTATCCCCCAAATGCTAGCAAAGTACTCTGCCACATAAGCTTTCTGAGCGGACTCCCATGCATATATACATGACAATTTCACATGTCTTCGGGAGACACTTAATTGATTCTAGAACAACCTCAACGAGTCTTTATCAATTCATACTGACAGACTATCACACCAGAGATTTATTGAAACGATTGATCGATGCACTACCACAAATCTAATAATCAAAAATGTGAACAGCCAGACCTGGGCTAGAACTCAGCTATTCTCAAAGCTGGACGGACTCCCTATTACCTGAGCTCCTCAAGCTAACGTCCCATGCAGTTACCCATGATCATGCCTTCGGGTGACACACAATTGTATCCTACTATACGTCGACGATGGGTAAAACATTAAAACCTCTCTTCTGGATGATTATCTTCACTTCTGAGACGTACTTGATGCTCGTAGAAAAGCAGAACAGTAGCAAATGCAATGGCCAGAGTATCGGAAAATACATGCATTATTCAAGTCTGTATTTGTGGTAATTTTTGTATAAGTCTTGTAGATTTCAACGAACACTGACAATGTTCATTTATGGATACTTTGGTCAGGTATCGCCATCAAATTCTTGTATGCACTGGCTCCTCCTACTCGCAGAATCGACATGATCCCAAATGTTGACTTTACACCGATGATTGACAGTCACGCTGTTTGGTATTCACGTTAATGGCAAAGCTGCACCAACGAGTGTAAATTATGGAAAGAACGGTTGAGAGAAAAACTCATGGTTGTTACAATATATGCTATATTGAGATCCACCCATACAAAGAGAGGGGTGTTACCATTTTGCAGAAAGTAACACACACACACACACACACACACACACACACACACACACACACACATATATATATATATATATATATATATATATATATATGCACAACTACAATACATTCATGAATTTGATTGCAATCACTCTTCTAGTAGAGATAAACTATATGCTAATTCGCTGTTTGTGCCAAGATAATAATAATAATATAATAATAATAATAATAATAATAATAATAATAATATAAGAGAAAAATATGGCCACGTGTCTCACGGAACGACAAATATTACATGCTAATTTAAAATTTCATGTCATGCCATGGAGATTTAGGTGTCGCTTTAAACAGGCCATAAAAAAACGTCTTGCAGATCTCATTGTACCTCAGACTATAAAGTTCTAATCAATGAACCTCACAAATAAATCGTCTCATTAAATGTCTTCATTTTGCAAAAAAAAAAACCCCAAAAAAACCAACTTTTTCAGTCTTCAACGCATCGTCATGATCATGTAGAGTTTACATTACCCTTGAAGTATGTCCTTCACTCATCTCATGAAATTGCTGACGTGGCATGTCCTACACTAATGAAATTACTGATATAGCATGTCCTACACTAATGAAATTACTGCTATGACATGTCCTACACTCATGAAATTACTGACATGACTTGTCCTACACTCATGAAGTTCCTGACGTGGCATGTCCTACACTCATGAAATTACTGACATGGCATGTCATAAACTCATGAAATTACTGACATGGTATGTCCTACACTAATACAATTACTGACATGACATTACTGATATGACACGCCCTACACTAACCATTGAATTACTGATATGACATGCCCTACAGTAACCACATTGAATTACTGATAACATGCCCTACACTAACCATTGAATTACTGATATGACATGCCCTACAGTAACCACATTGAATTGCTGATATGGAATGCCGTACACTAACCGCATTGAATTACTGATATGACATGACCTACACTAACCATTGAAATACTGAAATGACATGCCCTACACTAAGCACATTGAATTATTGATATGACATGCCATACACTAACTACCTTGAGTTACTGAGTTAACATGTCCTTGAGCCGGAAGTAGAATTATAAAAGTTTGACCTCGTAGACGGTAAATGCGTAACTTCTTCCTACAAGTATGTGCACGATTGCTTTCTTCTTTCCCCTGGCTTCTAATCTACGTTTTCTTTTAATGGTCCAATAAATAGATAGCTTGTTTAGTATTCGTCCAGTCTCAGTCTCAGAGCAAAGGAAAGTTTTGCGTTCCACTAATTATTAAAGTTCTCACCTATATAATTATTCATTTTTTATACGAGTCTGGTATGCTTGCTAAAACCCACGAATTTAATGATCCAATTACCTGAGATCCATATAAAAAAGGCAGTATAATCCATTTCCCTTCCAATTACCTGGCAACAGTGTATAAAGGCAGCACAATCCCTTTTCCTTTCCAATTACATGAGATTCATATATTAAGTCAGTAAAATGCCTTCTACTAACCTGTTACCTGAGATCCATATACCAAAGCATCATAATCCCATTTCCTTTCCAATTAATTCAGATCCATATATAAAGGCAGTACAGTCCCTTTTTCTATCTAAGTACTTGAAATCCATATATAAAGGCAGTACAGTCCCTTTTTCTATCTAACTACTTGAGATCCATATATAAAGGCAGTATGATTTTTCTTCCTATCCAATTACCTGATACCCATGTATAACGACAGTTCTATCCCTTTTCCTATCCAATTACCTGATACCCATGTATAACGGCAGTTCTATCCCTTTTCCTATCCAATTACCTGATACCCATGTATAACGGCAGTACTATCCCTTTTCCTATCCAATTACCTGATACCCATGTATAACGGCAGTTCTATCCCTTTTCCTATCCAATTACCTGATACCCATGTATAACGGCAGTTCTATCCCTTTTCCTATCCAATTACCTGATACCCATGTATAACGGCTGTTCTATCCCTTTTCCTATCCAATTACCTGATACCCATGTATAACGGCAGTTCTATCCCTTTTCCTATCCAATTACCTGATACCCATGTATAACGGCAGTTCTATCCCTTTTCCTATCCAATTACCTGATACCCATGTATAACGGCAGTTCTATCCCTTTTCCTATCCAATTACCTGATACCCATGTATAACGGCAGTTCTATCCATTTTCCTATCCAATTACCTGATACCCATGTATAACGGCAGTTCTATCCCTTTTCCTATCCAATTACCGGAGTTCCTATCTAATCACCTAAGATCAATTTATAAAGAGCGTATTATATCTTTTTCCTTTCCACGAGGTTAAGTACCGATATAAATGTCAATATTTGTTTTCAGAAGCATAAGCTACGGATGAATCAGTAATGCTGTTAATGATTAAAGACTAATATTTCTGGTTTCTAGTACAGATTTTTTTCAGTCAAAGACGTTACAATATCTTATCCTGGCACATTAGATTTTGCTTAAACAGTATTTTTACTCGCATACAAAAATGCACAAAATCAAACAAGAGATATAGAGGAGTGATCAACAAGCATAATCGTAGTTAGGGCTATCACCTCACTAAAAATAATGTTTACATGTACAATGTGGCTGATGTGATTCATGAAAGCATAAAATTGCAAACAATGAAACATGATAATGAGTTAATAGAGAAAAAAATAATACAATATTGTAATAATATCAGATAACAACAAATGAGCTGTTACAGCAGAAACATGTTCATGTATAATTGCAAGTCAATAAATGTGAGAAAAAAAGAATTTAAAAAGTATCAAGATGGCATCGATGGAGCAGAGGTGGGGGTAGAAAAGTACTTTTAACATCAGCTTCGGTGATATATATTTATAATAAACAAATACTTAAAGGAAATTTGACATCTTAACTTATAGTACAAATTTTTTATTTTCTGTAACTTTTCCGTGACTGCTTTCACTGGTGTGCAAAAGTCTCCGTTCATCTGTGTACAATGGTTAGAAACACGCAATAAACCAGCACGTTTATAGAGACTGCACTAAATCACCCACGAACTAAAAAGTGTTTTATTGGTCGATAATATAGATTCTGAAGATCACGAAACATTACATAAATGTTAAGTCGGGCTCGGGATGTGGCTTTTAATAATGACACCTTCCTCATGAAGGGTCTTAGCAAAACATATCTTATAATATGGAGAAAAAACCCCAACATTTTGTCATATTGAGGGGTATTTTGTCATACAGAGAGGTATTTGTCACAGAGAGTAAATTTGTCATACAGAGAGGTTTTAGAGAGGTATTTTGTCATGTAGAGAGGTTGTATACCCTTCTGTAGCAATTCTTTTCTGATACTTTCTGATAAATAATGGCTGTGAAAATATCCTTCTTCAATTGTAAAAAAAAAAATATTCTAATTTCAGCTCAATGTAGCGTTCTTCTTAGGTGTAGTTTTTGTATCTGCTCCATTAAAACTTAGTTACATTGCGTGTTTTCTTCAGGTTTATTCCCCTGGCAAAATCCGGCATGGTTCTGGCAAGCTTTATGGTCTTTTCAGTTATAAATTAGTTGTCACTATGAGAAATTTCTTATGGAAATTGCAGAGGAAAAGGTCCGTTCTGCGGATAATTTAATCAGTACTTACATTTTAAAGCAACATTTCAAAACTTTTCTGACATGTTAATTTTTCCTTTCAGAATACGTCGCGAACTTGTTGTATTCAAATGTTCCGTTCCTGTACTTTATCGATTTACTTTTAAAGCCAACAGTCTGACAGTCTTGAAGGCATTTTTAATGGTGCACTGATGGACCAAAATTTCGAACTGTAGCATATCTACCTCTCCTAGAATCGATATTCTAACCAAATATATTTACTTTGCGCCATGGAATTATTCTTGTAGCATTATTTTATAACATATAACTGTTTGAATACTGCAATACATCTATCAGATCACCTAAGCAATATGCCTACATAGCGCTGGAGTTTCAATTGAACGTCTGTTTAAGATGTTTTTAAGTAGATTACCATAAATATAGCAGGACTTTAGTGGGGTTTTAAGAAAAAACAACACAGCAACAGCAAATGGGACATGCAAATTGAATAAATATCACATCCGTTACTCGTTCAGTCAATAGCTTAACTGCTTTGCATGGTTTCCTAGATGCAAGACCTGGCTCATGAATTGGAATCTGTAGAATGTATTTAAATTGAACACGCTTCTCTGTGTTTTTGCAACTGAATATTGTTTATGTTTTAAAACATGCTGGTCACAATGTTTTGGATAAATGGTATACAGAGATTCGGTATGTATTGTAACCTTGTGTGATTGTTTTGCATATACATACTTTACACTGTCAGTCGTTCAAGCCTGGTGAATTTACATTGTATCATGTATGGTTTAACCAGGTGTTATGTATATCAATAGTATGTGTATTATCATTCATGATCACAGTTTGTAGGGGTTATTTAGTTGATAATATTTTAAACACTGGTTTTCTAAATGTATGGATTTGTACTGTTTGATGAATCATTCTAATAGTGCGTAGATCCATTCATATGTTTCAAGGTTGAATAGTACTATTAAATCCAGGTAACCATAACTTGATCCGATTTGAAGATTGGTTAACATTTGATCGTTTCTTACTAGTTCTGGTCTTTCTAGAAAGAATATGTGTCATTCACTTGTCTCTGTATTTGTTTATTAGCTTTGTATATAAGAGAATTATTACGTAGTATTGGGCATTATTAGTGGTACTACCTGTCTTGGACGTAATTCAGTTATATTGAGAGGATTAGTCTGGGGGGTTTTTTGAGAATTTGTTAGAATTACAGTGCTCGGATAACTTGGTTATTTAACAGCTGTCAGTGAAATACTGCAAATTCATTTAGAGACTATTTTTATATTTAATAGCTGATGCGAAAAACTGTGGGTTCATTTAAAGACATTTGGGTTTATAGCTGTTACGGAATTACTTTGCATTCCTTTAAAGACATTTTGGGATTATATGATAGTGATTGTGATTGTAATAGTGATTGTGTGATTTGGATTTTTAACGTAGCTTTAAAACTTTTCCAGTCATGTCGCTACGATGTCTGCAATGTGGTAGTTTATAGTGATGTCTAGCTCTGGGGCATCATGCCGCAGATATGTAGTATCACGCCCCATCCAGTCACATTATCCTGACACCAGGCCGACCAGTCTAAACACTAACCAATTACTGCTGAGCGCCAAGCGAAGCAGCTGCTAGAAACCATTTTTATATGTCTTTGGTATGACTCGGCCAGGGTTCGAACACGCGACCTCCCGCATCCGAGGCGGACACTCTAACCATTAAAGCCAACGGAGCGGTCGGATTATATGACAGTGATTCTTATGTACTGTTTATACATCAGTACAATACAGGACATCATTCAGAATACATTTGGATCTCATTTGGATTACTCGATACTTTTGGACTAGATAGGACATTGAAGAATGTTTAGGAGTTCATACACAATACTGTAAATAGTTTGTACCTTTTAACTTTTTATTTTCGGGAAATAAATTATATTTTCAATGACACAAAACTTGTTTTTCGCTCTTTCTTATTGCTTATTGTAAGATCATAGAGTCGTAATACCAGGACATGGTGAAATTATTACATAATTCTATGAATCTACTGGGCACACGTTGGCAATATATTGCAATTTGCAATCTTTTGGTCAGCGAGTGCAGTGTAACCTGATTGGCGACTTACGTCACGTGACGTTTTCCTATAAATATCGTCACGTAAATGAATCTTCATGTTTTCTTATCTCTCGCTCTTAGTAAACTAAAGCACAGCATTTTCTTACACTCCCTCGATTTTCTACAGTTAAAATATCTCAGCCATATTAGGTCCACGTTGTAAAATTTCAGTAGTTATTTCCGATTTAAATTTGACATGCTTGCTTGACATTATAAACAAATCCAGACCTTATTTTGTTACTCATTAAGGCGACGCAAGCTACCGTACTGGTTTATATAATTTCACTTTCTAATACTTATAACCAAGGTCAGCCTTTCTAGTGAAGATCAATCAGCTTCAAGACAGTTTAGATAATTCCTGGAAATACATAACTTGTTCGTTTGGAAATTCATGGAAGCACACTATTTCAATATGGATAAGCTGGTATTTAGTCGCCTTCATTTCTACTATACTGTCCACCTTCCGCACCTGAAATTCAACAATTTACTTGTACAGAATCCTCCGTCCCGACTAAAGCAACTCACGTCCTATCCATCAATACCTTCAATTTAATTACTATAAATCGGTTCAGGTAAATCTTTTGATTCACTCTGAGAGGTGAAAATGTGCAATTATCTCCGACGCTCTGTTGCACGTTGTCTCGGAATCATGTGCACAAAGCTGCAGTTGTATTCTATTTTAATATAAACATCGTATGTGTCCTTTTGACTAATGAATACATTTTTGCTTGTGGTGTATGTTTAGTTCTCTCTGATGATTGTGATATATATAGTTTTACTCACTTAATAGACTGACTTGCCGTGGCACGTACAGCTTTGCTGGCGGCAGGAGCTCACTTTCTTCATGTTTTCGATTCGTGGTGTCCAACATGTACCAGTATGCAGAGTTCTAATTATTCAGTTTTGTGACATTGCTTCATATCTTAGGACAATGTTGTCACCTTTACGACTGTTATCTTTCAACCGTAGAGGTATGTAATGGCTGTACGCATTCCTGATTTATATCATTAAGGTTTGGCAAATGGAGTATAATACGGTGTTAGATGATTCGGAACATATCCTTACATATCCACTATGTCAGACAATTTTCGCAAAACACAATGCTATTGTTAATACTCTATGGTAGTAAACTAATTGACAGAAAGAGCGAATTCCAAAAGGTTTTGTAAAATTCAACCATGAATTTATTCCATTAGAATCCCTAAGAGAAAATTTAAAAGATAACTTATAGTATTGTGAATTAAATTTCAAAGAGTCCTAAAGGTTCTATTACAAGTCCAAATGTATGAATTTCCAATCGAATTCCAGTGGCTTTCGAAATAAATTCCGATACTGGATGTGTTGAGTTGCCTATGTGCCAGAGGCCTGGATTGTGATGATGTGCTAACAGTCTTTTGATGTCTCACAATGATATAATCCAAAATTTGTCTTATCTGAATTCACAATGATTCTAAATAATGTTTCTACCCAAGAATATTGGCCACTTTTAATTCCAATGAATAATGATTTGAATAAATAAATCTACCCAATCGAATAATGAACACAACAATAAGACTGATTCTGCTTCACAATGGTAAAGCAAGAATGAGTAATTTTCAAGTAAACAACATTATATAAAAAGTTAAGACACAATAACAGAGCGAAGATGTAGGTCATTGTCCTTTATAAATCATTCAAAGCTGTCAACAAATTTATGAATTGTAAACGATGAGAAGGGTTCTAGTTTCTCGCAATTCCGTATGTTATTATTGTAGATAAATTCATGTATGACCTCGGTCATCATATAAATCCATATAGTCGCTCTAAAAGTAGAACAGTCTTAATGATTTCCGGGTCTTCTCTTGTGGACGCGTACATAACCTGTATAGCGTTGGTTCTACCAAAACATACTAGAATAGTCTGGCTCATACATTACACGTTTCATTTGTGTATATTTGAAGGTGACTTCGAGGGCTTTGCCCCGCAATATTAGCTGTGAAACTAGTGGCGTTGGCTGTATGAAATCATGTGAATACAGTTTTGGGGATCATTTATTGTGTTCAGCCCCATTATACTGCAATAGGGAGACTTCATGGTCGTTAAATAAACGATGTTGTATGTGACTGCATGTACGTTATTGAACGGTATACTTTTCTAAATTAGTATCTATTATGTGTCTAGCACAGTTTTATGATTTCATGCCGTCAGCATAATCTCACAATTTCATGTTCTCAGCATAGTCTTTCAATTTCATGTCGTCAGCAGTCTCACAATTTCATGTCGTCAACATAGTCGCACAATTTCATGTCGTCAGCATAGTCGCACAATTTCATGTCGTCAGCATAGTCGCACAATTTCATGTCGTCAGCGTAGTATCACAATTTCATGTCGTCAGCAAAGTTGCACAATTTCATGTCGTCAGCATAGTCGCACAATTTCATGTCGTCAGTATAGTCGCACAATTTCATGTCGTCAGCGTAGTATCACAATTTCATGTCGTCAGCGTAGTATCACAATTTCATATCCAGTAAGTATACAGAACATTTAGACCGCTCCGGTGGCCTAGTGGTTAGAGCGTCTACCTCGGATGCGGGAGGTCGTGGGTTTGAATCCGGCCAAGTCATACCAAAGATTTATAAAAATGGCACTAACAGCTGCCTTGCTAGGCGCTCAGCATTAAGAGGTTAGTGTTAGGACTGGTCGGCCTGGTGTCAGGATAAACTTTAATTGCCTTGACATTCAGTAACTGCACGCTTGTCTATTCGCTAACCTTTAGAACTTACAAAACAACTAAAATAACTTTTATTGGGTACGATCTGGTGTAATTATAATTAACAAAAAACAAAAAAAAAATAGACACAAGTACCAGTAACTTGAAGCGCCAGTACTGCGTTTCATAAAGATGCAATGTTAGAGGCTTATAAATAAAACAAAGTGACAATATCTATGATTTAAGAAGCCAAACAACTCCAGTATGACATATTAGCACCAAAGATGATTTCTAGCACTATATCTTTCAACGAATGACGATCAGACTTTTAGATATTCAGCAGCTTTCACAATACCCATTATATTCCATATTTTTAACACAACTGTTTGTTTAATATTTACCAAAAGTGTTGCCAAGATATATATATATATAATAACAACTATATATATATATATAGCATATATATATATATATATATATATATATATATATATATATATATATATATATATATATATATATATATATTAACTGTACTGGATGAAACAATGTTAACCTTCTAGACATAACTGTATATACGGATGTAAGTTTTAGTTTTATAGAAAGAACGTCTGACGAACTACAAAATGTTCTCAAAAGACATCCTCTTGGTAGCACTTCTGGTCCCATTGAAAAAAATAAATGTGTTCTGCTTGAGCTAACTAATGAACTCTCGCATCAACTTCGTTCATCTTTTAGCCAATCTCTTAGAGAAGCCACCTTTCCAGATTCATGGAAAGAAACGTTTGTCCGGTTTTAAGGAAGGGTGACCCTTCCATGTTATCCAAGAACAGACCAACATCTCCTCTTAATACTGTTGACAAAGTTTTCAAGCATTGTCTTAAACACGTACTTAATTCCTTCCATGAAAATAACGTTCATCCACCTTTCCATTCTGGCTTTATTCTGGGTTACTCAGCATCTAATCAGTTGACATAACTATGTAATATGATTTTCAAAGCAGTAGATTTCGGGCAGAAAATCATATTTTTGGGCATAAATTTAAAGCTACTTGCATGACGGTGGGTGGGGGTCTTAAAATGGATTTCTATCTATCCTGTAAACATAAGAAAAGGAGTGGTAATTCCGGGATTGTTTTCAGAGTGATGTATTGGAGCTGGTGTGCCCCAAGGATCCGTTTAATGCCTGCTGCTTTTGTGTGTGTGTGGGGTGGGATGTCACTGTACATAAATGATATTTTGTATAATATACACTCCAGTGTACGTTTATTTTGCAGAAATATACAAGAGTCTTTATATACTCACAGACAATACCGTCGTAACCGCTCATAGCTGCAAATCTAATTTGGAAGAAAAGCTCAGTGGGCAAATAATTGACTTGTGTCTATTAACCCTTCTAAATTTGAACACCTAACAATTTGCAAGAAAGGTAATAAATCCTCCCTTCCACCGCTATTTATGCTCAACCATAAAATTAAGGACGTTGACTCGCACAATTATCTAAGTGTATTTTTCTCGAGCAACTGCGCATGGCACAACCATATGGACGATATAAAAGAAAAGGTATGGATAATAATTAATGTAGTGCGCAGACTCAGATTTCAATTTGACAGGAGATCTTTACAAATCATGTATACGTCTTTTTTATATGACCCATCCTGAAATAT
>JAECUM010046551.1:0-24825 GCA_016617855.1 Megalonaias nervosa | reverse complement strand
TAGATAGATAGATAGATAGATAGATAGATAGATAGATTTATTTATTTATTTATTTATTTATTTATTTATTTATGTGATGTGTTCTTACGCATGTAGGGGGGATGCAAGTTATTGTCAGAAAGAAAGTGAATGCAAAACACAGGGTTCTGTATTACTACAGTGTTTGATGAGATTGTAAAATTAAATGTGCATGCACCATCCTACTCTTTATGACATCGATAGAATCGAAAGGAAGACAGAGTGAAAAGACAGAATTCGCTAGGTCAGTCGTGCAAATGTTACAAAGTCAAAGTATATGGGTACATAATTAAAACAAAGACGAACGTTGTGTTTGATGCTGGCGACTTTCGTGACTTTGTATTAAAATAAATGAAATGTATTGAACCAAAACTTTGCTATGTATATACAGGATAACATAACTATTTAGACAAAGTCTAAAGAGTAAACATGCAAGCAAATTGAACAATGAGACATACGGTAAAATACCTAGACATACGGTAAAAATATTTTTTGAGACTGCAACTGCCATAAACAGAAATACAGCATATATATATATATATATATATATATATATATATATATATATATATATATATATATATATATATATATATATATATATATAGAGAGAGAGATAGATAGAGAGAGAGAGAGAGAGAGAGAGAGAGAGAGAGAGAGAGAGAGAGAGAGAGAGAGAGAGATATGCTATGGATAATTGTATTTTGGACTTGATCTTGCCCAAAATCGAGTTAATTTTCTACCTGACCTGAAATCATCGATTTTGGTTCTTTAAACAACAAGTTTATCTCAATCTGAGTCCAGAAGATTGGAAATTCCCTATGGAATGCAAGGCCTACCTTCTGTTTGCCATATTTTATATTATAATTTTAATAACAGCTTCTAATAATAGCTAAGATTTTATCTTGTAAACATTTGAAACCTTCCGGAATGAAATTTTCCATTAGGTATTATGTTCAAAATGGTGAACTAGACCAAAAAGAGGATTATATCATCTTGTTTTTTTTTTCTAGAAATTATTCATTTGTGCTGTAAGATCTGAGCAGATTCGGTTGTATTATTGTTCTGTCCAGTATGTTATTGGGCTGGAATTTATTTATTTATTCAAATCATTTAATTCAAGTTATTCTTCTCTGGAAATACAAAGTGCTAAAAAATAACATTCTTGGAAATAGACACATGGATTTAATGTGGAAAAAAAGACTTGGCATCTTAATACGACACAGGCCATCACAGGCATATCAACATTTTCAGCGTTGGAGATATATTCGATTACAACTAACGTTTATTCAGAACTTTAATCATTAAGACTTGTGTTAGAATTTCTAGGATTATTTGAAATTTATTTGGCGATACCGTAAGTTCGTTTTACAGTTTTCACTTTGTGTTCTAGGGATTGGATAACTATACTTTAAGATCTGTGATGTTAACGGGTCTTTCAGAGCTATTTCAGTGTGGGGAAAAAATCCGAAAAAAATGGTGAAATTTATCTGCAGATGTTTCAAAGCAGTTTAAACATTTCATTTGTAAATTAATAAATGGATGCTTTATCTGGTAACGGGCTCGAGCTGGTGCCATGGGGCGTTGCATTTGTTCGAACAAGACATGTTAGGCTTCCATATTTGAAGGGAAATTATTACTTTATGTTTTCTCCGATAAAGTCTACAGTAGCATTCATTTTGGTTTAAATTCTAAGATTTCTTTATCATTAAGTGACAAAATGCAAGCTTCATCTAGTTGACTGAATATCGCCAACAAGTTTCTTTTAGTTTTATGTATAAGCAATTCTTTGTTTGCTCTTGTTTTGTGTTCCAAGACTTGAAAGTTAAATAGCTATACCCGTTCAGATAAAGCGTATTAAATAAAATGCAAAATGTTTCAATAGTTGATACATGTATATAGCCTAGTCAAAAAACTTCCATATTTTCCTTTAGTTATTCATAGAGTACGAGTTAGGAATGGCTTTCAAATAGCAAGATTTTGCTCCAGATTTCTTGACGGGAAGACATTTCTCCAACAAGGAGAGGTACTGTACGTAATGCCTCCAAACTATTAAGCCAGTACATATTACCTTGACTTCTAACAACCGGAACTTATTAAGGTGTGTGTGCACTTACTGGACATGACACCATGTATTTGAGTCCAAAGGAGCGTAGCAGAAGCTTTAAATTGTACCTTAATATTGACTGATTAGAATACTAGATTACAGTATCGTGACTACAAATAGTTACAAATGATCAAAAGTCACTTAAACAAGCAATTTAATCTTTATCAGTTCCAAAACTGCACCATAAATGACAAACCCGTAAACATTTTTTTAAAAGTTTGGAAACATTCACTATACATGTGCATATGAACACTGACGCGCGTGTCTATGCACAGTATTCGTCTTATTCAAACCATAAGAGTATGGAGGGGGATTACCGTCATAATTATATGCGTGTATTTTCTAACCTTCCTTGATGCATTATTATAAATGACTGCTTACAAGTGCTACTTTCATAATTCTATCCATGTATATTGTATTTTCATTGATGCAAATTGTACGTGGCAGTTTGCAAGTGCTACTTTCCTTCTGCGTTATTATCAATGGCTGCTTGCAAGTGCTACATTCATAATTCTAGTCATGAATTTTCTATTCTTCATTGATGCAAGCTGTAAATAGCTGCTTGCAAGTGCTTAGATCTATTTTCCTTCTGCGTAATTGTATCTTGCAGTTTGCCAACTACTGAACTGATTCTATTGTTTGTCGTATGGCAAACGCTATCAGTTATTGCAAGTTTTGTATATTCTGTTTACAAACTTGCCATATTACAATGACATCATTTTAACTGCTGTTTTCGTACAGATTTGGCTTTGCAATAATGTAAATACTAAGTTTTATCAGTATTGTCTTTGTTGTCCAACTCGTGTTGCCATCTGTTGCCATAATGGCATACTAGAGATGAGCATGGCATTATGAAAACAGACGGCCCTCTAAATTTCTAATGTTTTTTCTTTACCACATATAATTAATGCTCCCCACGGAGCTTTACGGCATTCGATTGTGTCGATAAACATTGTAACTCTTTCAGTCCCTTTTTTAAGGTGCACGTTAGTAACAAAGTTTTAATCGTTCTCTAAAACCATGTGCTTTCTCGAAGATCTAAGTGATTTATAGTACCTTACGAAAACAAATCTCATACACTGCAGCAGGGTGGTTCATCTTCTTCAACCCCAGTTTTGACGCACTTAAGTATTTACTGTCACCGTTTAAGAAATCTACTTCTTAGTGATATCTCTCATTACTTTGGGAACATTAATTATTTTAGCAAAGTAAGGATCAGAAACCACAATGATATGTTTCCTCGTACTATTCTTAACGACCTTACATCATACGACCCCCGGTTGTACGGATTGTATTGTACGTCACCCATTTTGACGCACCTTACAGCCGTGTATCTTTTCCGGTGATACTATTGTGCATATGCTCCGGTGAAAATAATGTATTTCAGAGCAATATCAATAGCACATAAAAAAAAGTTTATAGTTAAAATTACATTAAAAAATTAAGCATTCCTAAAGGTTTTCTTATTCTTATCACAATCTTCATTTTGGAACATATTTTGTGGCAAAAGCCGAAAAAATCAAATTGTGGAAAATCATGTTCGTATGATGATACAAATGTTTACTTACGATTAGAAATATTAGATTTAGTGTACGATTGTTTTCCAATACTTGATTTGCATTGTTAATGTACAGAACGTCAACCTTTGAATGTATTTAAAAAACAATTAAGAAAACAAAACAGTTGTAAAACTGGTTTGCATCCTTTAAAACTTTTGTCTCTGAAAGTGGAAATAATCAGAGACAAAAGAGATTTTAGTTTTATTTATTATAAATCTTACCATTATGAAACCAATTAAAATAATAAATTCAAGAATTTAAAAAATATAAATATAGCACTCTTAGGTTATAATTATTCAGCTGATCCTTGTGTCATTAAAGATTTTTCAAAAAAAAAACTTTAAAAGAATTTTATTTTATTTATTTTACAGGAGATTTTAGTTTTATTTATTATAATTCTTACCATTATGAAACCAATTAAAATAATAAATTAATTCAAGAATTTAAAAAATATAAATATAGCACTCTTAGGTTATAATTATTCAGCTGATCTTTGTGTCATTAAAGATTTTTTTTAAAAAAATTTTAAAAGAATTTTTGAAATATGAATGTAGTGACTCTTGCTTCCGACTTATTAAGTGTGCTGCTCTTTGCAATATAAAAGTAATTTAGTGAATTATCTATGATCAGAGAGAGAGAGAGAGAGAGAGAGAGAGAGAATGCACCAAAACTGCATATTTCATTAAATTATTGTAATTCTATATATGTATCCTGGGTCGATGAGCGTGTTTTGGGACAGTCTTAGGGTCTTTCCTTCAGCAAGTATCAACAAGAGAAAAAACTCTATACTGATCTTACTCGATAATTATACGGGGCAGAATTTTACTGATCACTTTCTTTTTATTGGGTTTGATTGTGTTTAATTGCTTACATGTATCCTTAGCTGATGGTGTTTTGGGACAGTCTTTTGCTGTTTTAGGGTAGTCATGGGGTCTTTCATTTGGTGATAATTACCAACATGGGGAAAAAAAGTCTCCTGATCTTACTCGATACTAATACAATGCAGGATTTTACTGATCACTGTCTCTTTTAAGGTTTGATTCAATATAATTGTATACATGTATCCTGGGTAGGTGAGAGTGTTTTCGGACAGTCTTGTGCTAGCCCCATGATTTTCAGGGTGATAGGCAGAAAAATTAAAGTGTTTTGGATGTCTAATTCATGCATAAGTTGTTGGAAATAATAAAACATAAAATTGCTTGACAGATTTGGGGAGGGAAACAGGTGTTAAAAAACATTGCCTAAACTTTTGCAACAGTTTTTGCTTTAATATTCGTAAAAGGAATAGCCTATGGAAATCTTGAGGACGCACACATGGTCAACAAGCATTTGTTGAGTGACTTGATATTAGGTAAGGAACCGACAGTCTATCATTTTTCTGCTAAATGGCTTGTCAAATGGTCAAATGCAGGAATAGGTTGCAGATGTGCCTTAGATATCTTCTGATTGGGATTTTCTACCATTTGACAAGTGTGACAAGATCTATGGTACTTATAAACATCACTTATAATTTTCAGCCAATAAAAGTGATTCCGGATCTTGTGATAAGTCTTACTGACACCAAAATGACCAGCTTAAGGAGTTTTATGGGCTAGACTATGAATTTCCTGCATATACGACTTAGGAACAACAGTTTGATTGCTCACTAACCACTCATCACCAGCAGGTACATCAGGTGGTCTCCATTTTGTCATAATGACCCCATTTTTCACAAAGTAACAAACTGGTACTTGTGTGGCTTCAATTTCGGAAACTCATTCTTGTGTATTCTCTGAGGAATAGTACTTGGGGACCTATAACTCACATTAAAATGTCTTGCATGCTTATAAAGTAACTATTACTTTCTGCTCAGATATATTACAACTACAGGCAGAAATTGGCTAGTGGTTTCTATTATTCTGTGAAGAACCTAACTTATTTATGAATCTCTCTCTCTCTCTCTCTCTCTCTCTCTCTCTGCTGGGTGATTAAGTCATTTAAATTATGGAATTTACCTTATCCATTGTTCCAAGGCACATATATTATGGATAACAGGCCAAATTTAAAATTTCATCTCAGGTTCATAAATGTAATAGTTTTGTGAAGGTCAAAGCATCAAAAAAAAAACAAATTAGAAAATAAAATATAATCTTTTTCGTGGTTTTTTCTCATAGCAAGTGCACACAACTTATTTTGTTGTCCGCAAAAAAAAATTCTAAAGAGAGCATTTTTATACAGTGTATATATTGAATACGAATCCAGTAATGGGAGTGTTTTGTGGATTAATTCTGGTATACAAAAGGAAATGTGTCTCGGCCAATCCAGAATTTACAGTTTCAATTCCTCAGAATTTGCAATTGTGAGTGTATGTCCAATCCATAAGCCAGATTGTGTGAAAAGCTTGTCTTTATTCATGTTTTATTCATGTGAAAGTGAAAAACAGAAGAGATTGGCAAATAGATCTATAACAACAATGTAAAAAGACAATCCAGGTATTTGTTCCTTATAATTGCCTACCTGTATGATATTTTATTTAGATTAATTCATCTAACAATATTGTTTTCATGAATGCCGGTTTACATTAAATATTTATTTTTCTCTAATATTTCCTATGCTACGTTAAACACAGGATTGTATATAGTTTTAATTTATTTATTTTGCTTTATTGCATAGTTGTATTGTGCTGATATTTTTTGTGTCATGACAATATTAACTTATATTTTAAACTGGATAAAATAATGATAAAGTCACAGACAAATGAAGATGTTTGTGCGGGGAGGATGTATGCTACAACAGCCTGAGCTATGAGTAGTCTTAAAAACTTTAGAAGTTGTTTAAAACATTATGTGGGGGATCGTACTCTTCTAACAGAAAAAAAAATCACATCCGTAGATGATACATGTAAAAAATTATAATTTTTTAAAAACTAATACATTAATTTCATATCCAAATATATCAAGCAAGTTTGGTACTGTATTGTAGCAGTAATAATAAAAACAAATTGAGCTGGTTACTGGTAGCGATAGCAACGTTATTTATATTCAATATATTATAATTTTTATAATTGCTACCAATGGAGTCTGATGTTTTATCAGTGAAGTACCTTACAATCAATCATCTGTACTATAAATATCGCTTCACATATGGATGAATATGATTTTTAATAATAATAAAAATGTAGTTTCCAGTTTGATGTATGTGGAAATAAAGCATCTCATAACTGTACGGAACTGTTCTTTATGTTTAAATTTATAAAAAATATATTTCATACTGTTAGAATTTATTTTCTTATATAATGAAATAAGTTCAAAGCTATGCTACAATTTATGCTTTGTATGTGATGTCCTTGTTTCAAGTCATTTACCTCTTGCTATTGTATTGGAATTGGAGATTTAAAATTAAATTGGTGATATGAGATACTTGTCACAGACAAGTAGTGATAATACTTGCTGGCTATTGCATAATCATCCATGCCATACATATATGAGAATTCTGTATAATTTGAATATTTACTTTACTTCTTGTTTTATATATATATATATATATATATATATATATATATATATATATATATATATATATATATATATATATATATATATATATAAACTGTCACTGTAAACTGCTGATTAACAGTAAAAATTTCATAGGGATGAGAGAATAAACAGAATCCTCATCTCTGTAATGTACTCCCTCTCTCGTGAATAAACAAGAAAGAGAAAGTATGACATTGAGGTGCAATTATCTGCAATTTTCTCAAACCCTATGAGGCCTTTACTGATACAAAAAGCAGAATTTGCACTGCATTACTCGCACTAAATTAATAAAATTGTGAATGAGAAAATATAAACAAATTAGGTCCTTAAACCTTGCTTATAAGAAGCTACCCTATTCTGCCACCTTGCGATCGCGGTAAATTACACCCATAAAATGTCCAAACAAAACTGGGTTGGGAAGGGTCAGAAGAAACATAACATTGTGTAAATACATCTAATTATATATAATTTGATTCATTTAATTTGTTTGTGCTTCTTGCAGGCCACCTCTCTTCCGAATGTTAATATTCAGAGAAATCAGCTGACTGTAATGCGGTAATATAATTTGAATGATATTTTAAATAAGACGCCCAAACATTCCGTAAAGTGTTATAACCTCTTGTTACGAGGGTCAAGGGAGTAGTCGTATTGTAAGAAATTGACGTGTCACAACGCCATCTGTTGTCATAATGAGGCATTATTTTATGCTAACTTCCGTAATGCTAACTTGCAATGTGATTGATGCTACATTATAATCATGACTTTAGAAGGTGCAGTCTGTGTAACTTGTGATATAGCAAGTTTATAATAGAATATTGAAAACTGTAATGACTCGTATAGCATTTGCAATACGACAAACTACAGAATCGGTTCAGTAGTTGGAAAATTGCAAGATACAATGACGCAGAAGGAAAGTAGATCTAAAAACTTGCAAGCAGCTATTTACAGCTTGCGTCAATAAAGAATAGAAAATTCATGAATAGAATTATGAATGTAGCACTTGCAAGCAGCCATGGACAATAACGCAGAAGGAAAGTAGCACTTGCAAACTGCCACGTACAATTTGCATCAATGAAGAATACAATATACATGGATAGAATTATGAAAGTAGCACTTGCAAGCAGCCATTTATAATAATGCATCAAGGAAGATTACAAAATAATACACGCATAGTATTATGGCGCTAATCCCCCATCCATATAAGGGCCGCGGGTGTTACGGATGCGCAACTTGACAGCTACATGCTTAGGGGTTAATTCAAAGTTAAATCTTTTGGAAATAGTACAATTTTGGTGCAAATTTGAAAAATAAAAGAAAACTAAATCACTTGATAGTTAAAAGCAGTTGAGTAATTATTCATGTTCGTAATTACAGTAATGTAATCTATGTACTCACACCAAGTAGAATCAATTACAACGTTTTGTATTGTGCTGATGTGAAATCATACGGCCAAAATTCATGGTACAGTGATCAAGAAGGCATTTAATTACATAGCATGGGCTTGTGTTTGCATGTGAGAGAGAGAGAGAGAGAGAGAGAGAGAGAGAGAGAGAGAGAGAGAATGGGGAGAGGAAGGAAAAGTAGACATACCTCTCAAAAATTTCACTTTACAAATCCCAGGTTTCGATGGAAATATCAAGCATAATATGGTTCCATGTCGATTGCCAGCTAATTTTAAATCAAGTGCTACCTAGACTGCTCACGTGATTCGATTGAGCTCTGGAAGTCAACATACGTTAATATACCTTTATATTTTATTCAAAATAGCATTATTTTCTTTTGTGAAAATTGGTCCATTTGTGAACAGTGGTCTGTGTCTGTCTTAATCGTATCGTATACGCTCACATGTTCGTTACATAAAGATATGCTGTACAAAATCAAAATGTTCATTATCAGTGATTAAGGTCTATTAGTAATTGGAAAATATTTCACGTGATGGGTGGGTGTGGTATTTCAAAATATCACGTAGGTAACGGAATTGTGTGTACTTATTGTTTTAAAATACTTGTATGCCTGAACTAAATGTGATCTCGTTTCGTTTCCGCGTACAGCGTTACCCAGGAACGGAGTAATTACGTCTTAAGTTATATGAAATTACTGAGATCAGTTCACTCAATGCTGCACAATCAGAGTATTTGCAGTGAGAAAACTGATTACTGTACGCTCTCAGGCCGTAATTGTCACCATAGCTATGGTACTTGTAGAGTCAAGCCAGGCAGTATTATCAAAATACAACCAGTTTTGTCATGAGGCTGTACACTCTAATGGAGCAATCTTTATCTGTAGAGATATATGAAATATAAAATCGCATTCTTTCTTCGCTTTCCGTAGTATATGATAAAATTGTTTGATATATTGGATGTTCCAGTATTTATTCTAAATTTTACAGATAAACAGACCTATGTAATTTAACACCATGCTGTTAGATAGACTAGAATATGTTTAAGTTGGCCATTTTAAAACTGAACGGATGAATTTAATTCATTTAAATGTTACATATATTAAAGGATGAGAAAATATTCGAGTTGTTAAAATTTTGAGATTATTCTTGTCGGATACAAAATCTAGTGCAAACCTGGTTATTATAATAATAGTATCGTTCAGTAGTTATAATAAAATGATATAATATGTAACAAGCAACTTCATGTGCGCGTATACGTTCGGCAGACTGGGTGATCACCCTTAGTAACATACTCATACCTTATTCATAGTTGTGTAAATCCATTTCTTTGATACCCTTAATGGTAGATGAAATATTGTTCATTTTTTGTTTGTTTTCTAAACATCAGTCATCAATGACGATAGATTTAATATATCAGTCAAATTTGTTTATTACTTCCATACGTTAATTTTTGTTAGGTTAGTTAAGTTACATGTTCTGATTAGTTCCAGTTAGGAACGATCTCATTTCTTTGCATCAGTTGTTTGATTCGGTGCGCATCATTCTGCTAAATCCATTGTTAGATTTAAAGCGCACAATTTTGGTGTCAAATTTATTTATTTTTCAATCATATAAATAAACATTTTATTCAAGAAAGTGCTCTCATTGTCTTCGCTATAATCGAATCCCAACCCTGATCATATATTTCAATACACAGAACGTAATAAGTGAATAGTTATCACTAATTAAATTAAAAATCTGTCATTTAAATGTTGATGGACAACCTATGTTGTAGAAAATGTATTTTATATCCGCTAAAATTGGCAATATGATGCTGCATTTTACGTGCAATAGATCACGTCATTCTGATAGTATTGAGCTAATGCACTAAATTATCACGTTGCATGAAGACCAAGCAACTGCAACGAGCGTTACATATTTCATACATACAAAGCTTAACGTAAAATGCACGTGGCAAACACCGCGATGCCATGTAATGGTGATTGCCATATTGGTTTTCTTTTGGTACCTAGACTGACATTGTACACGCATACTTGAAACACGAGAGCTATCAAACTTTCCATATTGAAAGTACAGTTGTGTCGGTAGTGATGATAGCGAAGAAGATTCAGAAACACAGAAATACATACTAAAATGTGTCTTATTTGCTTGTTTACATTTTACTTTTCCCCTCCTTCACCGCGTGTAGTTGTCAAATATTAATCCGCCGCTGTTTACGTATTCGGTTATAATTAATCGTTCGTTCTTAATGCCAGTCTAAAGACAATGAAAAGTACTTGTCATTAACTAATTATCCTAAACATAACCTTACATGATTTTGTGATTGGGGTTTATAATGAATTTGCTCGTAAGTATGAGAACTATTCTAGTTGTAGTATCCGTTTCCGCTAGCGTATGGGAAGGCACTTCCCACAAAGTACGAGTATGATTCAAATATATACAAGTGTGTGTGTGTGTGTGTATGTGTGTGTGTGTGCTTTTTTACATTGGATTTTACGGTGTGTCGAAACAAGCCACGTATTGGGAAAAAGCTGAGATTTATTTGTACAATATTTCCATATATTTTAGTGGTGATTTAATGATACTTTCCTGCATGATAAAGTTATTTTTTCTTTGTTTTGTGTGTGACATTTGAACACTGCTTAAATCAGTTTTTTTTATCATTGTACTGTGTAGTCACTTGCAAAGACATGGGGTGATTTAGAAAGCAGGATACAAGGAGGAGGTTAAATGTGGCAAGAATGACAAGAAAAGGGGTTCGAGATTCAAGTTCGAGATGCATTAATTAGGCATAGAAGACTGAATTACTAATTATTTTAGAATAGATATATACACAGTGTCGGCTCGACAATATAGGCAAAACATAAGCGGTCGCATAGGCGCCATGGTTTACGGGGCGCCAAATTAGACGGATGGGAATTTTTTCGGGGGCGAGGCACCAAATTTATAGTTTCGCGGAGGGCACCAAAAAGCATTGGCCGCCCTGGATGTACGGCATGTACAAAAAGACATGTGAGTAGAGAATATGAAAATATTCCAGAGTGTTCATTTTGTGGATCATCAAAGTGTGATGAATATGATTAACAATTATTATATTATTAGTATTATTGATATTATTATTAATGAATATTATTAACAAAATACAAGGAGAATTGTCATGGTCTTCATCATACAAACTCAAGATTGTTGTACACTGCATTATGAGATGTGTTTTTATTATAAGTTATTTTTTTACACACTCATTGCTAAATGTTGCATGATACTTAGTTGAAAGAAACTGGACAATTACCACAACCTTTTTAGCCGTTTCTTCACAATCATGGCACCACCCCAAACCTACATGTGCTGAATCGTGCATTACCAATGACCCTTAAACCATCAACAACTGCAACATGCACTGTCTCAGTTACTGTAGCAGTTACTTGAATACATTTGGTGGATATCTCTATATAATGGGTGTAAGAATATGCATCTTCAGTGAATTTGAGGGCATTAGCTGTTTTAACATCAGTGAGAACTTACATCACACCACATTCCCACCTGGCTTGCGTGGAATCATTAAGAATTTACATCACACCAGATTCCCACCTAGTCTAAATGGAATCACCAAGAATTTACATCGCACCACATTACCACCTAGTCTGAATGGAATCACCAGGAATTTACATGAACTCACATTCCAATACTGGTTTGTTGTTTATATGGAGCTTCTAATAAAAACATCAAATAATATCTTCGTCAGTCAGAAGAGGAAAGAGAGACAGTCAATATATCCATGTCATATCTGATAGAAAATCAACTGAGTCTCAATATTTTACAATAAGTTCAAATATGCCATATATAGATCGAGACACCTTTTCAATAGTTTCAATATCACACCTAGAATATCAGCATAAAATATCATTCTAAAAATTATGCATTGTTGGAAAGGAATGCTCACAGATTGACGTATTTGTTCTCTTCCTATCCGGCTGGATTGCGAAAATGCTATTAATTAACAGTTGGATGAAGCGGAAAATTTTGTACCGCGTTATTTTTGAACGTACCGCGATACGTACTATGGTATACCGAAATTATATTAGGGACCAACAATTCAATGTTCTGGGGCAGGGGCCTGAAACGTTTTTGTTTCATTTGTTTTTGTCAATAGCTGGAAAAATATTTTGCCCTGATTTATAGCAAAACAACACCATATTGTATCCCTGGTATTATTTTGAAAAAGATATTTATTATATTGAAACAAAGAAAAGAAAATATTTCAGCTCAAAAGAAAATCAAGGTCACTACCCCACACACACACACACACACATACACACACGGAAAATTAAATGGCCAGCACCATATAAGATATGAATTTGCAATGTGTAACTGTTGTATATTGCTATCTAAAGTCTGTAGCTAAAGTGGGATGATTAAGCTTACAATTTACTAGCTACACCATTGGTATAGTTTGAACAACACAGTAAACATGAAACACGCTTACTCAAACACGAAAAAATATTTAGTGGACCTGTGAAATTTACGTAAAGCTCATACAGGAAACAAGTACGCTCCTGAAAATCTGAAGATGATTAACAGCCTTACAAAGGAATACGTATACTTGACACATTCACATATGCTAACAAATATCTAAAACATGACGTTTTGTGTTCTTTTTTCTTTAATCCGAAATTTTTCCGAAAGTTGTTTATTTTATTTTTTTCGAATACGTTTCACAACATTCCAATTGGCCACTGCGTTGGTAATGGTGACACGTGTCAAACATGTGATTAAACGAGCACTGAGCATAAATATATAGACAAAATTATGTGTGTTTTGTTCCGAGTGGGCGGAAAGAACGAGTTTGATGAGGCGTATGAATATGTCCAGGCCGTCAGGCCGAAACGTATGTTCCTACGCCTTATCAAGCGAGTTCTTTCCCGGATTCGGAACACGGAACAAAACACTTACGTGGTTTTATATTTATTGTATATCCCCTTTTCAGTCACACATTCTTTTCAGTTTTTGTATTGTGTACTTTTAAAAATATGAAATAGGCATTTGCCGTTTTATGAAAAATATTGTAAAAACTCTGAAAAATCCCCCATGTACGTAACCGGGATAGGCCTAGATATATACTGTGCAATCGTGTAATCAGTCTGTCTGCATTACTGAGAAGGTGATTTAGTCTTAGCTTTAAATGTTTCAAAAACTTTGTATGTGATATATGAATTTATTTAAACTGCAGTCATGGCAAGTAGATTTTTTTTCTTACTTCTCTAATGGAACCATAGATGATGGACCCGTAAATGACCCTTTCTTCATACACGATACATACTGAATACACACACTCTACTTCCAAGCAAATTTCATTGCAAATTGCAAAGAATAACATTACTTAAATACATTCAATTTTATTCAGAAAGCTAGTTGATTTACAGTACTTTCAAACTGTCTATTTTTATATTTTCATTACAAGAAATTACACTGGTCTACATTTTTTTAGAAGTCGTCAGCTTCAGAGATAAAATGTGCTATTTATTACGGATTTTGATGTGCTGAATTCCAATATGGCAATTAAAACAACTGATTGGCTACTGTTTCCAAGATATTTAAGTTTTTAGATTTTATGTCTATGTATATTGTGTAGATAGTAGAGTTTTAATCATAAGTTGTAAACTTGGGTCTTTTCGTGTGTTTATGGTTGCTTTACATAATATATTTTACCTGTTCTGTTTATGTAACACTTTAAAAACAGCAAAAGGGTTATGTAAATAAAATTTATTATGAAACAAACGGCAAAAAACTATTATGTATATATAAGGACGTAGTTTGGGCATTAATCAGTGTCTACTCGGCGCTTCTTGGCCTGTCATTAAATGGAGCAATAGTCTGTAAGCATTGATGGGCTCCATTTGCCCTGATAACGTTTCTCCATTGTTGCAATGTCCTGGTGAAATCGCTCGCCGTGCTCGTCGCTCACTGCTCCGCAGATCGGTGGAAAAAATCTAGATGAGAGTGCAAAAAAATGTATCTTTAGTGACATGCTGCAACCAAGGCTTTTGTATGCCTTGAGATTTTCCACCAACTCCCTGTAGTTGTCTGCCTTGTTGTTTCCGAGAAAATTTGTTGCCACTAACTGGAAGGCCTTGAATGCCGTCTTTTCCTTGCCACACAGTGCACGGTCATATGCATCATCTCGAAGAAGTTCACGAATCTGAGGTCCAACAAAAACACCTTCCTTTATCTTAGCTTCACTTAACCCTGGACATTTTCCATGGAGGTACTTGAAAGCTGCTTGTGTTTTGTCCATGGCCTTGACAACGTTCTTCGTCAAACCCAGCTTGATGTGCAAGGGTGGTAACAAAATCTTCCTTGCTTCAACAAGTGGTGGATGCTGAACACTTTTCCTCCCAGGCTCCAATGACTGTCGGAGTGGCCAGTCTCTCTTTATGCAGTGGGAATCTCTCGCACAACTATCCCATTCGCAGAGAAAACAGCAGTACTTTGTGTATCCAGTCTACAGACCAAGCAAGAGAGCAAGAACCTTCAAATCGCCACAAAGCACCACTAATGTTGGTCATAGCTTATGCACCTCAAAAGTTTTTCATGTTTTCTTTAGGTTTTCTTAGTATGGACTACATGACCAACTCGAACTGATCGCAAAACATTGCCATTTTGCAGCAAAACAAATTTAAGACTCGTCTTCGACAAATCAATGAACAATCTCCACTCATCTGGATCATGAACGATGTTAGGGCTGTCATCACACCATCGATATTGTTGCGATGTTGATCACCTTCCATCAAGAAGAATGGGGCAAGATCCTTTTGACGGTCACGGAACATGGAAATCCTAATATCTCCTGCCAGGAGATTCCACTGCTGTAGTCTGAAGCCCAACAGCTCTGCCTTACTCTTGGATAGTTCCAAATCCCTGACAAGGTCATTCAGCTCACCTTGTGTTATGAGGTGTGTATCAGAGGAGGAAGATGGGAGAAAATATGGGTCAAATGACATTGATGGTTCGGGACTAGAAGTTTTATCCTCTTCCTCTTCCTTGGCTGACTCAAGTGAGAATGATTCTGGTGCATCAGGAACCGGCAGTCCTTCTCCGTGGGGTACTGGGCGTATAGCTGATGGAATGTTTGGATAATCCACAATCCATTTTTTCTTCTTTGACACACCTTTCCCAACTGGAGGCACCATGCAGAAGTAACAATTGCTGATACGATCTGTTGGCTCTCTCCAAATCATTGGCACTGCAAGAGGCATAGATGTCCTTTTCCTGTTCAACAACTGGCGAAGATTTGTTTCACAAGTGTTGCAGCATATGTGTGGGGCCCACCTCTTGTCCTAATCTCCAATTTTGCAGCCAAAATAAAGGCGATAGGCTTTCTTAACCATAGTGGTCATACTACGAGTTTGTGATGCAAAAGTCACTTCACCACAAAGATAGCAGACGTTATCTGCATTGTTCACACAAGTACGAGGCATCGCTGCTCACTTTGGCTAAACAAAAATGTGTCCCTTTGCAAAATCAAACACTGACAAATAAGAGAGCATGACACTGTATGATTTTGTCTGATTTCTAGAGCTGGTATAAGGCAATTTGTTCAGCAGAGTGTTGTAAGCTTAGTTATGATTGCATCATCCATGACTTATAGGAATAACATGATGCAATTCATATCATGTACGACGCAATACGACACAGATTGCATCATTCATTATTTTGCCTAAAATGCAAGTACTGTCCAAACCCAGGCATATATTTATTAATAGATCCAGTCAAAGATGTATTTTAGTCATTTCTGGTTTAAAATGAGATCCCTTCCCTTTATACCTCACTTATCCTCCGACATTCTCAAGTCAAGGGTCGTATATACTGACCCAGTATCCTTAAAACTAGAGCCAATCAACAATTTTAAGCATCATTTTCGTTCTTAGTGACCCAGTATTAGTAAAGTTTTACTACATTTATTTCGGAAGCATTTTGGCTGTTGTTGTTGTTCTTATAGGGTTTAACGCCATTTTTCAGCACAAGATAGGCTATAGATGGCGACCATTATAAATGGTGGAAGAAGAACCCCGGAAAACCCCGGAAAGAACCACCGACCCACGAGAAGCAATTAGCATGCTTTCTCACATACCCACATTGGCCGAGCCCGAGACTCGAATCCACGCAGACAGAGATGAGATGACAGTGATCCGTAACAGTGAGCACTTTAGACCACTCGGCCACTCGGAGCCCCCCATTTTGGCTGTAGACCAGTGTTATTTATGCATTGAACTAAAAAGTGATAATTTAAGGATATGTTTTAAACAAAGCGAAGATTCAATCTCTTTCTAAATAATGCGGTAACGAATTTTAAGAATCATTTGGATATTTTTTTTGAAAAACAATGCTAAACAACATTGATTCTGTTTTCTTCTCTTTATTTTCTTTTTGAACAGTAGCAAGTATTGAAATTGTAAACAAATCTACAATTCCCAGCATTCTCCAAGTAATGAAACTTCTCAACAACAATCTTTGCGTTATATTCAAAACAGCTGCTGCTGTCTGTGACGCGACAACCTTCATGTTGAAAATATTTGTCACTTTTATCTTGCGATTTACTCAAGTAATTCGATCCCACAGTAATATTAATAAAAAAATTGAAAGTTCCTACACTTAAAATTGCTTCTTAAAAATATATATAAAAAAAATAAATTCCATACACCAAAGTTTATGGAATGTATCTTCTCTGTGTCATCAGTACTGCAGCTGGGAACGGTGGGCATGGTTCAAATATTTTTGTTGGGGTTTTTTCGGGGGGGGGGGTCCTCCAAATTTCTTAACCTTTTTTGTTTTGGGGGGGTTTTGATTTCAGCACTTTGTGGCAGTTAGTAAACTCATCTGAATATCAAATGCTGTAGCCGTAGTTAAAGTTTCTTAATTGTCTGCCTATAGCTGTGTTGTAACTACTAAAACTGGTTCAAGTGCGAACACTCCGGTTTCATTAAAGTAACCAGTTATGCACAAATTTACAGTGGTAAAGTTTTCGCCGAATATGGAGGCATTTCTAATCATGTCTGTAATCTTGACATGGCTCCCTAAGTCTTTTTTACTTTGTCTGGATTCTTAAACTTTCAGTGCAAAATTGTAGCGGCAAAGTACTTGGTCTCTCCTTCTCTATCATGTTTGTGTCAGATGGAAATACCAGCTTCACGTCAGAACTCATTGTCAGACATGTCAGATGGAAATACCAGCTTCACGTCAGAACTCATTCTCAGACATGTTGTCCAAAAATACCCACACACCGCAGACATGTTAGCCTAGGACCTTTGGCTCTTCATACTGAGTTATAACCAGAATCGTCCCATGCACCAACGTCATCATTGACACCTGTATCCGGGTTACACAACCCCATGCAGTTTGGCGACTGCATGCGTGCTGCATTGATTGAACAAAACTCATTATGTCGAAACCGTTATAGTTAAAGCCAAACACCATGGGTAACGCTATACCATGAAGCACATCTACGCTTATATTCATATACAATAAAGAAAAAGTATTTTGTTTGCACAATTCTGTGATACTTGGAAATACGCGTGCTCTTTCTTATTGAGATCGATGAGAATACAGTCAGATTTGTTGATGGTTGGAGCTGTATTCCTTGTCTGTGTATTTATATATATACAATAATATATATTATATATATATATATATATATATATATATATATATATATATATATATATATATATATATATATATATATATATATATATTAGCCAAACTAGTAATGCAAGAGTGTTTCATAAACCCACAGATAAGCCCACGTATGCCTACCGGCATTATTTTTCTAACTTTTTTCTATTTGCCGGTGTGCATGTTTTAATAATGCATTTTATATGTTTCCTAAGTGATCATTAGTTTTTTGTTGTTGCTTTGTTTTCGTTTTGACTTGTTTTGTTTTCGATTCTTTTTCTCTTATATCATTTGATATGCACAGTTACTTTAGATTTTTTGTTTAGGACTCGTTCTCTCCGTCGTTTCTGTTAGAGGTCGTATCAGATCTAAACATTTTTTCATTAATTTGTATTTGGAAATTATAAGACGTACAATATAGAAGTTAACGATTAGAGCTAAAGCCAATGGCTTATACTTCTCCACTGACAATACAAACGTTGTAAATATAAGCGACTATATAGCGGATGATACTGAGTTTTAGTTACCAAATTTTAAATTTTGTTCAATAGTTAAAGTGAAGACTCTATTCTTTCAACATTAGCATCTGGAGATGTTATAAAAAGCACAAAACCACACCTCATCTCCACCCCCTCCCACCCCCATCCCCATATACTTGTCCTTCAATACACCTTAGATGCATTTTTACAATTTACTGGTATTCTTTATTTGGAAAAAAAAAACAATTAGAAAATATTCTGGTTTGGTTTGGTTCCGCGCTTGCATTTTCCCCCAACGTTATTTAATAGGCAGGGTTTTCAAAATAGTACAATATCACAACTCTTCTTAAAGATATATTTTATTGCTCAGAAACACAAGCTGAATATAAACACGTGGGGAATAATTGGAACCTAGGATTAAGCTAAAACGAGCTGTTAGACTGGTAGAGGTTTCTGAAATTCTGCATCGTAAGAAATGACAGTTTTCAATCAAAATATTGAACCTCAAATAAAAGACAAATGTGTTAGGAAGCGACAATTTGTAAAACCCGTGCAGCGCAACCCAGTACCATATATCCACTGGTTTTTATAACGTCATTATTTCATCACAAACAAATGGTAAACGTATTTAAATAGTCAATAGAAACATTGCATCGAGCAGGCGATGCACAATAATATCACATACATGCATTTCTAGTTGGAGGTGGTAATACGTTTCCTATGTGTCTTTCATTCTTTCTTTCCCTTCACGTCTATTGTTGCAGGAATTGCTGATGTTGAAAATAACACAAAAGAGCTTCTGTTAAATTAAGAATTGTGTGTCTGGGACATATATTACCAAAAGGAATTAGTTAATAACTTAGGCAGCTACAGCCAATTTTGGTAAGAACTATGAGAGGAAATGTATTTCACCTGCTTCATTAATTATATAAAACATCTTTGTTTTAAAATATCATACAAGCTGTGAACTAGGTGAGCGACTTGAAATTCAAAACTTACATTACATATGTAAACCATAGAAATTACCTATTGGAAATGTTCGTATACTGCACACCTTTGATTAATGGTTGACATGAACAGTACGGAAAACTTTTGTGGAGAATGTTTAAGAGCCTATTATGTCCATAAGCATTTGGAGTTTTGAAAGAATATGTACGGTTTGTATCGTAGTACAGGTAACTGTCGTCTACTGCAAACAGTTTTCGAAGTCTTTCTAGATATGATCCTCTGTAGCTAGTAGTGCAGCTTATTTCTATAATCAATGTATACGGTTTTTCCATTCCTGCTATGAAAATATTGGGTTCAAAGGAAACAAAATCAGGAAGTTTTGGAAGATAAGGTGTTTTAAACGTAACGGTACGGTTAGCTTCCAAGACTGTAAACTTCCCCTCAATAGCAATGTCGCGTAGCTGCCTCTCAGGTTGTTCTTCTTCATCAGAGCGAGGTCGAAAAGTAGGTACTTGACATATCGGCAGATTCTCTAGTCTATTAAGTTGTATTCCCGTCAGATAAACATCATCTGAGCAGTGGAAGTTGATTCTACTCGTGTCTTTCGGCCAAAGTACGATTGAGGATCTTGGCTTTCTCGAATAAATGGAGTTGCAAACTTCTTCTTGCGGTGATGGACACCCCATATGTTGATATATTTTAACAGATTCTTCTAATGTAATAAGTTGAGTTTTTGAAACATTCTCTGTGAATTCAGAAAGAGACATGGTTGGAAGTTGCAGATGGAAAAATGCATCCCCTAGAACTTGTCTCTTATTTTTATCCTCTAGTTCTAAACCTTGTAGCATGCATTTATTCTCCGCCCATTCCAAACACTTATATAAGAGTTTCAGTTCTTTGGTGTGAAAGGTATCCCCTGATAGAATCACCTTGAGCGTTTCTACTGGTATGTCCATAAACCCGTGTTTCTAGGATCTCGTCGGCATGGTCATCTACAAAATTGCAAGCTTTTTCTATGAGACTATCCAAGTTATGAAAAACGGCCAAGTCGAGGATCTCGCACGCATTCTCCACACATATGAGTGTTTCTAGTTGCTCAGAGCACAAATCAAGTAGATGACTTACTTGATACTTGTGAGCTACTTTCACAACCTCTTTTAGAGAGATTTCATCGAGATCCACGTTGTCGGTGTAGAGACAGCTGAAATACGAAAATCAAATATTATAATAGAATCCAAATTATACAGACATAACAGTTTTAATGGCATTTATGGTTTATTAATTTAGATGCAATGTGTATGCTCCTTTTGAATCGGTTAATTAATTAACATGAAATATATTTTCCGATAATACCGACCTTTGTTTCCAACTTAATATTAAAAAAGTAATACAAGACAGTATTATCATTATTAAATCTTTAAACTGCTGTCCTTTTAATCGTTAAAGAGATATACTAGCGTTTTAATGACGAATCGTTACATCATTCATGCATTATTTACTGCAGCTAGGAAACGTTGATGTGGACATTAACAAACATACAATCAAGTACTTTTAATTATGGATAACAAAGAAGCTAAACTAAATGCAATAATGTAAATTCCTCCCAGAAATGGACTTTTAAAACGCTTCATCTAAAACTCAAATCAATATGCATTACCATGACCGTAACTCGACTCAGTATACATTACCATAAAAGACTTCATCTAAAACTCGAATCAGTATGCATTACCCTAAAAGGATTCATCTAAAACTCAAATCAGTTTGCATTACCCTAAAAGGATTCATCCAAAACTCTAACCAATGTGCATTGCCATGAAAGGATTCATCTAAAACTCTAAACAATATGCATTGCCATAAAAGGATTCATCTAAAACTCAAATCAATATCCATTACCCTAAAAGGATTCATGAAAAACTCAGAATAATATGCATTGCCATAAAAGGATTCATCTAAAACTCTAAACAATGTGCATTGCCAAAAAAGGGTTCATCTAAAACATAAATCAATTTGCATTACCATAAAAGGATTCATCTAAAACACGAATCAATATGCATTACCAGGAAAGGATTCATCTAAAACTCGAATCAATATGTATTACCATAAAAGGATTCATCTAATTCTTGAAAATTCTTGAAAATAAGAGTATCAAATGAAGTTAGAAATGAAAAACGAAAAGGAAATTTAAATGGAGTGATGGTCAAGAAATATTTTAAAAGGTCCGTTTTTCCACCCGAGTAATAAATGTTTTACGACTCTTGTGACTATGACTATTTCTGTGAAAACATCGTTTTCTCCATTGTTTTTCATTCCTATCATCAGCAAGCGGCGGATGGATGCAAACCTTCAACTTCTGCATCATGTATTGCTGCTTTTACAACACTGCAACATCTAGTTTCACTACACTCTCTATGTGTATGAACTTAATATCAAGATTTTTATTCAGGTAAACAAGAAGGATTAAATATGTTTATTTGGGTCGAGTTGTTCGAAATTCCTAAGTGAATTTTGCAGGTTATTGTGTCGCAAGTAAACAAGGCTCATTAGATCATTCTAGAAGATTATTTTCTATTAGGTAATGGGGTTTTTTTTAGAAAATGCTAATTGTGACCTGAGGTCAAGTAGAGATCTATATAATCTTGTAATTGTGAGGACTTGGTCATCGAGCTTTAACATCATGCTCTTTTAAGTTGTATAATATGTTGTGACCAGAAGTTATGGGCTGGAATCTTTTTTCTAAATTATGGAACTGAAATGACGATTTTCTCTGGCAATACAAAAGTGCTCTAATAAAATTATTGGATAGAGACATTCACTGGAATTTATACTGAATTCAAACTTGGAATTATATTTCTGTGATTCAACAAAAGACTGTTGATACATCAACACTTCAATAGCTACCATAGACACGTCATCAACTTCAGTTTTGGGATATTTTCTGACTTTTACTGAATGTTATTCAGGACTTTAAATTACTAGGACTTGTGTCTGTAATTCTTGGATTATTTTGGGATTTATGTCGCAATACATAATTTTTTTCGTTTTCACTTTGTATTCTAGGGAAATAAATATATTTGTTAAATTTTAGAAAGCTTGTTGTCTTTCACTCTTTTCTGTTACTTATTTCAAGAGCATAGACTCGTAGCACATAACATACTGTGTTCTATTTGCTGATCGAGATCAATATACAGCTAAGAAAATTGTACCATTTGGTCAAACGGCTGCATTTGGTTTTGTCTAATTTTTCTCCAAGTTTGGAAATATTTAGTATAAATATTTCTCAAATTCTTTATTGCAAAGAAACTACATTTACTGAATACATCATGAATCTGGACCGATGTTGAAAATATCATGAAAGAAAATGATGTCATTCCTAATGGATTATGTGAACCTTCTAAACAATAATGCTACTTCTGTATAAAACATATCATCTTGTAACATGCTTATTAGAACATTAGTCTCGTCATAATCTGTTTTCATTTATTTTCGTGGGTCTTATTTTCGTAGTTTTGTCGAAAAGTACATTTTTGTAGGTACTTACATTTGTGGTTTACCTATCAAAATTTACATATTTGCAGGCATTTAATTTCATTGATTCTTCTCTACAGATAACGAGAATATAGAATACAAACAAGCAAAATATGCAGACAGCAATCAGCGGTAGCCTGAATGGTTAAAATACTACTATCACATGTATGAGCACAAATTAGACTCCTCTCAAAATCAAACGCTTACACCGTGTTTTCGTCTGAGTGGTCAGTATCAGAGAGCCAACGCAGCCAATAAAATTAAACCAGTCGGTTATTAAAGTACATGTGTGTAATTTCTTACTTAAACTACTGACCCATCAATACTTTCTGCGGATCATAGCGTTAACAAAGGGGATTCAGAGTCGTAAAATTTCAACTAAGAGCCCCCCCCCCCTTTTTTGTTTGTCATCATTCTATGTGTAAACCAAACACGTGACAAGATACTCCTTGTGATCAATGCAGCTGAGAAGCAGTAGCAATATTTAATGTTCTCAAAGTGCGAAAATGATAACTAAATTGAAGACAATCTAATCACTCCTTTGTGTCACTCTTACGTAAAGGTCAACATCAACCACCAGACCTGACAAGGAATAAAGAATGATTAAAGTTACACTGTCACAACTTGTATGACTAATGAGCCATGAAGGAAAGGGAAGATACCATTGTTGTACTGTATTAGTGGACTTTAAAATGAACCCGATTAATGCTGAATGAATAACTGAGGCTCTCGTGACAATGCGCGAAATATCGGGCTTAAGCTCTCAGAAAATTACTTGGGTCGAGTAATTCAGTAAATTCAAACAAACCTTAGTGCGTACCAGGAGACCTGAATGAGATGATGTTGATTCAGTAGTTTTGATTCAGTGATTTTGTCCGACAATGGTGAAATGTGCGCGTGAGCTGTATAGTTTTTATATATTATAATATGTGTTCATTTGGATGAATCATGCATGAGTGAACTGAGACATGTTTTCAAGAGGATTTAAATTTTTCAATAACAGTTTGACTTAAATGAATAGTATTAAATCAATTTTTTTATATACTACTGTACTATCATTTATTATGCTTTATTTCATTTTCGTTGATGCTAGAGCCTGATCGCTTTATTCTTTTTCTCTTTGACTCAGTTATTACTGATCACAATAGCTCGATTTAAGGTAGTAAGTCGAATTGACAGATACCGGATACTGTATACATATATATGTGCATTTAACAAGCTATATATTTTTTTTTACTGTCTTAATGGGTTAAAAAAAATGAAATAAATCCGGAATACACGCATTTGGTTATAGCGCCCCGTTTTAATGAATTCTTAGATTTTTGTGATTATTTGTTTGATTATAGAAACTCGGTCATATGGAAATATTCCTTAGCCCAAAATAATTACCCAGTTACTTGGAGCAAACGTCACGGAGTGAAGTGTTAGTGAGTTTCCATGATGCCATGGTTTATGTTTGGTGAATTCAGGTCAGAACCGCATGAGTGTCCCTGTCGTTCAATAGTCCCTATTAAAATCTATTGGTGCATGGGCACCCGCAGCATAGGTCAAGGGGTGTCACGTGACCCCTCCTGGAAATCATACTGCAAATATATATATATAT
>JAECUM010046550.1:0-28937 GCA_016617855.1 Megalonaias nervosa | reverse complement strand
AAATTAGTTTTTTTTATACTCTATCATTATTAAAACTCGATATACAAGCTTGCCCACTTCAATCAAGTACCCCCTTGTAAACAAGCAAAAATTATTCAGTGAACCAGTAAACTATAAAGTTTCTGTCTTATTTCATCCTTAAAAATTTTATTTTTCTAACTTTTGATATGATGTATTAAAATGTAATTATAGTTTGTAATGTAAAATGCTTTGTGCGTCAGCTTTGTATTACATAATGATTTTTACTCTTTAATTTCTACCAAAGACAAAATGTTGCACGGAAAATAAAAATATAATAATAATAATAATAATAATAATAATAATAATAATAATAATAATAATAATAATAACAATAATAATACCGCTCCGGTGGCCTATAATGTTCCACCCATTCACATTATGTCTATATGTCTGCGGCATGATGCCCCAGTGCAAGACATCACTATAAACTGCCACACTGTAGACATCGTGGTGATATGACTGAAAATTTTTTTAAAGCTACGTTAATAACCCAAATCACACACACACACACACACACACACACACACACACACACACACACACGATAATAATAATAATAATAATAATAATAATAATAATAATAATAATAATAATATTAATGGTGATGATGTTGATGATGCTGCTGCTGATGATGATAGTGTTGTTGATGGTAATGATGATGATAATGACCAAAGTTCCTTGGCTGATTTTAGTTTGCGAGATTGTGAACTGGAGGTTTGACAAAATTGATTCCAAGAAATAAGCCTCTTAAGTACTAGAACACAGACACACACAGATGCAGACTCCCACCCCACCCCCATATATACATACATACATACATACATACATACATACATACATACATACATACATACTGTATTACTAATTATTTTCTGTTTTCTACCGCTTTGTTACATCTTACATCTTTAGTAAATGGATTTTACTTTCTCTTCTCTTTTTGTGGCCTTTTCATCTTCGCTGCAAATTATGTAACACTGATATGTTATCATGTAAGTCATTTCAATAATAATAATAATAATATTAATAATAATGGTAGTAGTAGTAGTATCAATTTCGTTTTGGAATATCAAATCTCTGTTAATATAATTTGAGTATATATACCTGCGGAAGCTATATCGTCTGAGTATAAAGAAATCTCAATAAAGATGTGAACCTCTAAATAAAGTGGACATACCTGTAATACCTGAAAACTCGGTTGTCTTTTCTCATAATTGACGATTCGTCATTTTCTGTCTCCAAAATAACTGCCTTGATATAACTAATTGTTTCTTTCTTGTAATTAAATTTGTTTAGCTGCATTAACAAAAAGAACAGAGGATCGTCTCAAATGATTCGGCCATTCCATCACCCTATTGAAGAATGTTTTCTATCGCTGTGCAAGAGTTATTACGATGGTTTATCGTTAGTTGCGTGTTTTCTTGTTGAGCTCGCAGCAATTAAATTTGATCTGATAAGGTAGGTAAAACATTCTGATTTGAATTATCAGTGCAATTTTGCATCACATGGGGTTGTCAATCCAGGCGAGGAAGGGTTTCGATTCCACGAGTTCGAGACGTCTCAGGCGTGTACAAAAATAACACGCTGTGGGCAATAGTGCCTGTATTTCTTCCAAAGGACCCCAGCTGAGACGAAGTTTGCGATACTGTCATGAAAGATTTGTTAATTGTGTGGATTGTTGAGGTCACTTGCTTCCTTTCTGATCCAATTATTCTATACAGGGAGCTGTTTTGAAAACATCAGCCATTTTGAAACCGACAGTCATCAGCGGATCTACTTTAAATCGTATAGTAGTAAAGCTGGGATATGCGAAAAAAAATGTTTGGAGGGGGGTCTTAAATCCGTTGTTTGGGGTTGGATAAGGACAAGAACACATTGCACATCTGCTCCAATTTTATTGAAAATCTTTGGAATATGAGCTTTCAACGACATAACTTGATGGATCATCGATAGAATATGAAAGCATGATCATTTGATCATCAAACATAGACTCTGATGTACCGGCGCATTGTGCAGTTGTAGTTAGACGTAACTTATAAGAGTATATATGGTAAGTTAGTTTTAATTACCATATGCGTCGCACATTAATAGGAAAGTTGTTGTTTTGGGGTTTAACACCATTTCTCAGGCGCAAGTTAGGCTATACATGGCGGTTAGTGTAACTGGTGGAGAAAGAACCCGGGAAAACTCCTGTAAGAACCACTGACACACAGGAAGCTACTGACAGCTTTCCAACATATCCACATGTGCCGATCCTGAGACTCGAACCCACTCGGACAGGGGTGAGATGGCAGTGATCTGTAAAGGCGAGCGTTTTATACCATTTGGTCACCCGGGGTCCCTAATTGAAAGGTAGATTTAAGCGTAAGGAAACAACAAACGTACGGAAGAAACGCTTACACGACCGGTAAAACTAAAATAGATTTGAAACTTTCCTCCCTAATTAATAAAGAATTCCGAGGTTTGGTTGATCGTACGAAAAGAATTCACATTGTCATTTTCGAGTGAACTTGAAGATTCTGACACTATATTCGACCTTAATTCATAAGCTATTCATATAGGCTCATTATTAACTATGCCGATTTACATATATTCCAATGAAATCCACTTCTTTATTCAGAATGAATCCACTGCTATATTCAAAATCAATCCACTTCTTTATTCAAAATGAAATAACGTCTTTGTTCGACCGCTCCGGTAGCCTAAGTGGTTAGAGCGTCCGCTTCTGATGCGGGAGGCCGCGGGTTCGAACCCCGGCAGAGTCATACCAAAGACATAAAAATGGTACCATCAGCTGCATCGCTTGGCTTTCAGCATTAGGAAGCTAGTTTTAGGACTGGTCGGCTTGGTGTCGGGATAATGTGACTGGGTGGATATGATTCTACATGTCTGCGGCATGATGCCTCATTGCTAGACATCACTAGAAACTGCTACACTACATACTCTGTGCGATATGACGAAAATTGTTAAAGCTACCTTAAAAAATCCAAATCACACACACACACACACACACACACACACACACACACACTTCTTTGTTCAAAATAAATCCACTTCTTTATTCAAACGAGACCACATCATTATTCAAAATGAATCAACTTTTCTCTAAAGTTTTCTTATTTGGCGAATATCCTTAAGAATGGTTATAGAGTAATAACAATTACATCACCTTGGAAACAGTGGTTATACAGTGATAACAATTACATCACCTTGGAAACAGTTGTTATACAGAGTAACAATTACATCACCTTGGAAACCGCGGTTATGCAAGAAGATCAATTACATCACCATGGAAGCAGTGGTTATATATGAATAACAAGCCAGTTAAGTTAGATTCTGCAACGCATTCATGGGTTTAAAGTTTACACGTAACATATTTTACTCCGTAGAAAGAATAATGGGTGCTACCTACATGGTCCAGCGGAAATACTAGGTTTATTCTGACTTAGCAAAATGCTAAAATGTATGTTTCCATCTACAAATGTAATTTGGAGGATACGAAAGTGCAATATGAGGGTTCTCGCCTCCCCCATATCCCTCATATTTTTCTTTTCGTTTGTTTTTACTTGTAAACGTGTACATGTTAATGATACCGGGAGCGTCACATTTCTGACAACCTCTGCTATTTGTGCGAGACCCACATACATATATCGGCTGTACATCGGCGCAGTAATTTACCGAAAATCATTTATTTTTCTCGCCCAAGATAAACCGTAATCTATTCGGACGACCTCGGCGATTAGGTTGACAGTAATACTGACCCAGAAGTTACTAATGAGAAGAAAATCATGCCGTAGGCTGCGAACTTCTCAGTTGCACAAGAATTTTGTGCTGACCATTCTTCTTTTTTCTCCTCCTAAAATGGGGTAGATGGGGAACAATTTGTTTTCGTTCCTTTAACTTTTTCAGATGTAAATCCAAATTTCACAATATATATATATATATATATATATATATATATATATATATATATATATATATATATATATATATATATATATATATATATATATATATATATATATATATATATATATATATAAATATAAACACTTACTGTTGTAAATAAGATAATTGATTGGAAGAAATTAATAAATGTTGATTTTATAAAAATATTTGAATGACCTACATTCTATTTCTGCAGGGAAAGGTTAATTAATTTGAATGCTAATACGCTGATTTTAACACGCCTTTTTTCTGTAAATATTTTCATACAATATGCAGTCAGGCACTACCCATGAGCAAGGCCAACGAAGCAACCGCCTTGGGCCCCGCGCTTCTCCGCAGTGCAATTTTTTTTGCTTTGGGCCCCGCGCTCATCGCTTGCTGCCTTGGGTCCCGCATACTGCCTTGGGCCCTGTACATCCTAGGGCCGGGCCTGTACGCAGTAAAGTGCATTAAAGTTTTTACAGTAGATAAAATTATATGAAAATCTTATCAATACCTCATTTGTTTATACAAAAGCTTGTATATGTTCTTTCATGTTAATTAATAGATTGGGAAGTCTGAATAAAGGTTGTTGTATTTTTGTGATTTCTATTTGTGGTGTGGTTAGAATGTCTTTTGGTTAAATTTTGTCTTACATGTTGTAAAAGAAACAACATGAAAATAAAGATTGACGCCTGTGTTGAAATTAATTTCCGAAATATGTCATACTTCTGTCTCTTAAGCGCTGCTTTAGCCTAGTTCCTTAGATCAACAACATTAGCCAAGCATTGTTGAATCTGCATTTCACACGTTTCTAGCAAATTCAGACAGTTCGGTTCACAGAGAGGCTAAGAGGAAGTGTTACATTTTTGAAATTTACGCGACCGCTTTGCACCGTAAAGTGTGACATGGCCAAATGCTTCGTTAGCAATCGCTGCGACTTTGTAAACTCCTTTTTGAAGTCGTAGGTATGATCAAGTTTCAAGAATTAAAGAAGAGGCAATGAAATATGTTCGTTGTTATTGCATCGGTCCATACTAAACATTAGATCTAATTACTTCTGACATTGAATCATTGCCTGAGCTGAGAGTCGTGGTGAAACTGAAACCTTTTCTCGACAGAACCTGCCACAACGTGTACACCATTTGTTTTATGCTGAATTCAGTCTGCTATTATCACGAAAGACGATTGTTAAATTCGACTATTCGACATTCTGGACAAACTGACAGGCTCCCCGGCCACCCGCGGTGAACACGTTTCTTAGTCTCTAAAATGTCAAAACCTTATTTCTTTTTAGTAAAGTGTATAAAGAACTGACTCTGACGATTGAAATATTTAGCCATGTCTGAAACTCACGGTATGGTAAAACATTGTGATTAAAATCGTCAACTCTCTCGTGAGTATCAAATATATGCGACTAAGAGATATGCCTTAACTCATGGTGGTAAATTATCATTTGGTTATCATTTGTTACTTTCCTTTATAAGTCAAAACACAAACTGTAATTTCTAAAGAAAAATATTTCGACGATGAAATAGGGAGAAGAGGCATCATACCGCAGACATTGTAGCATCGTGTCCCACCCAGTCACATTATCCGGACACCAGGCCGACCGGTCCTAACATTAACACTCTTAATGCTGAGCGCCAAGCAAGGCAGCTGCTAGTGCCATTTTTATAAGTCTTTGGTATGACTCGGCCGTGGTTCGAACCCGCTACCTCCCGTATCCGAGGCGGACACTCTTACCACTTAATCCATCGGAGCTGTCACAAGTAGACATGTTAATGTTTGTAAAAACTGTTTTTGGACAGTATCATCAGCTAATGACTTCACAATGGGCAAGACTGATTGAACACGTTAAATTAAAGTATAGAAGATCTCAAATAGGTAATGATTTAATACTGAATTTATGAAACGGTTGAATAATTTCCTGCTTTTGCGAGCGTTGCCGAGCAATAGCAGGAAATAATTCAGCGAGGTTTATAAATTCAACATTAAATTATTACTTTTTGGAGATATTATTTATCGCATAGGTTTGTTTTTTTTAATGGAAAGAGTGTATATAGAAAAAAAGGAACAAATGAATTTTGGCATTTCATTTAATCCTGGTGCAGATGATGCACCTTTCAGTTCATGCGCGTGAACAAATAGTCTCAGACGCTGATTGAATTACTATTGCACAATTTGATAACCAATAACATTTAGAAGCATGTTTTATTTTCTTTTTGCATATTTTCAGTTCAAAGAACAATTGTCCATCCAAATCAATAGAACATTTGACACGACCAACATCCTTTTTTAACGCTGGATCTCCCATAAAAATTCCTGTGTGATAACACATATTTCATTCGGGTCAGGTCAACAGGAATAGTTGAAGCGCCAAGGACGCATATTTCGATGAGAATATTAACAATATTTCTATCCAAAGTGTGTCGATTCCCACCATATACATTCACCACACATGCAGTTCTGGATATGGCGGAAAAAATAGCATTCCAGTTGTTGGATATTTGTGAATGATTGTAAGATGCAGAAATTGCACTAAATTTAGACGTGTTGCTGAGTATGGGGGATATATGCCGGTGCTGATTTGCATTTATATGGCTCTGTGAATTCCCAAATAAAATGGCTTTGTGTCGACATATTTGCATTGTTTGGAAGAATGCTGTACTTGGATAACTTTCTGTCAGTTGGGCGACCATAATTTGTAGACACGTACTTCATAAGATGTGAGTTTACAAAGTCCAATCGGTTGACACTTAACTCATGCTTGTCCTAGGGATGAGGTACAAGAGCTATTCTGCGTATTAACAGCAATGCAAAGGGGACTGTCTGCATTAAAATTGGCTGTCAGGCATTTCTCTGCATAGACTCGGTATGTTCATGTTGGGCAGCATACATGTTCTATTATCCCACAGTTTTGGTTTAACTAGACGAAAATCCAGTGGACCTACGCATGTTGTGATAGTTTTAATTTGGTATTCGTATAATTTCTTGAACGTTAAATGTGCCATATTCCGACATACGTAACCACTACTGTGCGTTTTCGTGATAGTCGTCCGTTTTTTTCCCCCAATGTCCATATGACTTTCGATTGAAAAGATGGCCGTCATATTGTTAATAGCGATAGTAAAACAAAGTGGTTTAAGAAGGCGGGATAAGGAACATTTCCAGGGTCGCAGCCCATTAATAACGAAAATACTGCACATGAATTTCACAAGCGTGTTTGGATAAATCAGATCCACAGAAAACGATATGTTAATGCGTTGACATATAAAAATAATAAACCAAAAAGAGTACCCATTTAGTGTATATAAGTTATTATATCTTTATCCGTCCGTACGCATGTCTGTTCGGGCTATGTCTTGGTTCTAAGTCAGTTCCATCGGCACTGTAGTGGGACATTCTTGTTCCATGAACATACTTGTAACAATATTCAATAGGCCATGGTAATTCAGCGATGTACGTAGGCATATATGACAACAGTTTTGATATGATGTTTCAGCTATCTACATAAAAGAGATTATTATTTACTTAAACTTCGTGATTCGAATCCAAAGTTGATCAACAGTGATGATATATTGGCAGTTAGAATGCTTTGGAGACGAATTGGACTTTACACCTCATCGTGTAAGTAGGCAAGCAAATCAAGCACAAACAAGCAACAAAATAAACAAATAAATAAAATCCATGGAATTTTTAGATTTCTGAGCGGTTTTTGTCTTGCATCGCCCTGTGAAATTCTTATGACTTTAATCTCGTGAATCTAAAACATGTGTTATGGGAGTTGTTGAATCAATTCGTTACACTGTTCTTTATTTCAGTCCGTAGCGAAAATTTTGTTGAACATGATATTATTTAAACATGGCGAATATTTCCGAAATTGTTTGTTTTTTGTTTAGATTCTTGTGCAATTTTTGTTGATTTAGGCAAGAAAAAGCGAGAAATATGCAGATATTTCGATGACTTTTAAATCCATCTACTTCAAAATAGAGAGAAAACATTGATGTTTTTTTTCTAAATAGTTGCAATTTATACAGAACAACCACCCACCCTTATGGAAGGAAAATTCTTCTTATTGTGTTGATATTTGCCTGCTAATATTTTATACTAACAGAAGGGGCTAATAACCATTCCCGTTTATGCCAACAGAAGGGGCTACTAGCCATGACCGTTTATGCCAACTGAACGGGCTGATAACCATGACTGTTTATGCCAACTGAATGGGCTAATAAATATCCACGTTTATGCCAACTGAACGGGCAAATAACCATGACCGTTTATGCCAACAGAAGGGGCTACTAACCATGACCGTTTATGCCAATTGAACTGGCTAATAACCATGACTGTTTATGTCAACTGAACGAGCTAATAACCATGCACGTTTATGCCATCTGAACGGGCTAATAACCATTCCCGTTTATGCCATCTGAACGGGTTAATAACCATGACCGTTTATGCTTTCATTTGTATTGCCTATTCGGTTTTTTGGGGAGATGGGTGCGTTTGAGGAGAGCAAAATAGGTAAAAATATATGAACTTAAACACAAATAAATGTCACTATTAAATCGTAATTTTTCAGTTCTGGCTCATTTCATTCATTTATCAATTTATTAAAGTCTTTTCTACTTCTAGGTATGGTTTCAAAATAGGCGATCAAAGGAGCGCCGAATGAAGCAACTAAGTGCGCTTGGAGCGCGCCGTCATTTTTTCAGAAGTCCAAGACGCATGCGCGCCCTTAGGGCAGGCATGTCTCCGAGCGAAATCGAAGAGAGCGAAATGCTGGGGCAGGGATTTAATTACTTCAACGGTAATTGCTCTTACCTCCTTTCTCCCGGTTCTTTCACATTCTCTTTATGAAATCCTTACCTTCCTCTTTTTACAATAATCCTTTCTATGCATTTTCTCTCTTTGAAAAAGAAATCACTCTGACATGCATACTTCAAGTGGTTCTTTAGTCATCATTTTCTTGGATAAATTAATTTATTGATTAAATAAGCAAGATAAAAGGCGAGTATGTATGTATGTACATATGTATGTATGTGCGTGCGTGCGTGCGCGTGTGTATTAAGTTGTCCGTATAAGATACATATTCCAAATATTAGGACGATAGGTATGGACGTTATTTCATCACTATCATAATCTATTTCCGATACTGGTAAGCAAAACGTACAGTACACAAAAAGTGCGGACATTAGTTTTAAATTACATGACAGGAATAATTAAAGTATTGACATGATCAAGGAATACATAAACCAATTTGGATAAATTCAAGAATGCGCATGGCATGAGATTTTGAAGAGTGTGTGCCTGAGTTATCTCTCTTCGCTTAGCTAGTTATTTAGCCTTTATTTCAAGACCAGGCTACTTCAGGACACACGGTACTAATTGTATGGAAAAATGGGAACCAGCCTGGAAATGGGTGAACATAACATAGAGTATATATGGGTTAGAGCGGCCAGGATTGGTTGATAATGAAATTTATTTTGTATGAAATAGAATCTTTTGAGAGCTTATTCTGTTTGTGACTGAAAAAAATAGAGATATTATTTTCTTGATGGAATTTCAGTCCTTTAACAGTCCTGAGCGCGGAACACTCATTACTGAAATTAGCACATAACTCTTGGGTTCGGAATTGAAAGCACATGTTTCAAACACATGTAGGTCCAGAAAATACCGCGGTTCATATCCTTTTCTCTACACAGAAGCTGACATCCAGGTTTCGTCTATACTGATAAATATGGGTTTGATCATGAGCACTCAGAAATTTGAAGTTATTGAACTTTTAATGTCATTGTGTTTACATAAGTTTACTATGGGAACTGAATTAGTACCGTGAGTTCTCCATATATACTGCATGCATCATTCACGTGTCACAGACTCTAGAATTCTCCTGGTCACCCGTCACCTCGAAACAGCAGCACTGGTTGCATTTAGAGCAATAATGGCAGAAACAACAACACAAGATGTAACGTTGATAGTTGCATCTTTATAGTAGCTCAGTTTGAGAGTGGTAACAAGTAAAAGTGATTTAATAAGTAATAGGTCAGAATTTGTTATCATCTCCTTCTTAATGTGTGGTGATGGTGATAGAATAAATTATAGGTTTCAAACAGACTGAGATTTTATCTCAATTATTTTAACTCGGATATTTATCAAGGTGAAACTATTTTTAAAAAGCCGTAATGTTAGTAATAATATTTAGCCATTTTCCTCAAGTACCCATTAATTTCATTTTTATCTATACACCAGGATAGTCGAGGGAACAGTAGTATTAATTTTATATGAACTTACTATGTTTTGCTCCCTACGTGTTATGTTATTGTATCTTTAGATATTTTACACCTTCGTTCAGTGCCGCAGGGTCTTGAATAACACGCGTTTATTATTTGCAGTTCTTTTATGACCACACCTCGAATGTTTGCAAAACAAGAAAACAAAATCATTCCATTCTGCAAGCTATTCCAACACATTATGTCGTGTATATTCTCGTAAAAGCCTTAATATAAACGCCTTTCGATAGTCTTCGCAAATAAATGGAGGTATTAAACCATTAGTAGAAGTTTAAGTCACCTCACAATAGCGTCACAAATTCTTGACCGAAAGGCAGGCAAAAGATACCACAAGTATTTATTGATACTTTAGCTTGGGTGACAAATATCCGTGAATCCTAACTTTTATGGTTTTGTTTTTAAGTACTCGAGAAATCCCACTGCGAAAAGTATCAGTTACACATTTTTATCAGGGGTTTAAGACGGTATAGAGAATATATGGTCACGCTTCACGAAAGAATCACTTTCGAAATAGATGTCCTTGCTATATGAAGTCAATAACATATATAAATTACCCTAGCATCACCTTTCAAACATTATGTATGTTGGTATGTATTATTTACTATTTGTATTCTTGTAATGAAGAAACTCATCGACCCGGAAATAAGTCTTGCCGTGGAACTTTACAAGTTAGGTCTTATAAATGGAACAAGTTTGTGTGTGATTTGGATTTTTAACGTAGCTTTAACAATGTTTCAGTCATATCGCTACGATGTCTGCACTGTGGCAGTTTATAGTGACGTCTAGCAATGAGGCATCATGCCGCAGATACGTAGCATGATGTCCTACCCAGTCACATTATCTTGACACCAGGCCGACCATTCCTAACGCTAACCTGTCCTAACGCTAACCTCTTACTGCTGAGCGCCTAGCGCGTCTGCTGTTAGTACCATTTTCATAAGTCTTTGGTATGACTCGGCTGGGGTTGCAACCTGCTACCTCTCGCATCCTAGACGGACGTTCTAATCACTAGGCCACATGAGCGGTATAATAATGGAACAATAGATTTAAACTACGAACATAATGAACAAATCAACTAATCGGTCTAGTAGCGTAAGTACGTAGAACCGTTATCGATTTTATTTGTTGTTGATTTGTTCATTGTTGAATTGCGCGTGTTGTTGATGTGAACAATGTTTTGGGACACAGAATGTCATAGTTTCGTGCATTCTGTACTGTGGTATAAAGATATTGACTTAGGCTATGGCTTTATGCAATCAGCTTCACTTCATCATTGTATAAAACACAAAAAAGTATAATTTAACAGGAGCACTCTCGCTTTGTAACATGTACCTTAAGTTTGTCCAATGCGCAGTCTCAATGACATTGATTGACCTGAACATAAAATGGCAAAGAAATTACGCAACACATTAGCTCCCAAAAGATTATTTCTTCAACCATGATCGAGAATAAAGTCACGTTTCCTGGAATGGATCTTTTATTCGACTGGAAAAAACTTGATCCATTTAGTGCCAATTCAGCATATAATTGTTATACATTTATCGCACATAACTGAGTATATGTCACTGGTGATTTCATATTCAATGAAACATGATTTCCTGAAGTGACACGAACATAATAAGCACGTTGATGGAGAAAACAAATCTGAAGAAAGGACAAGTGTGCATGGGGATAAATTTGAATTTTAAACATTAGCAAGAACGTTATGACTGCATATTCCTCCATCTTGTCAACTTCAGGATAGTGCCCATTTGGGAGCATATGTTTGGACAGGAGAGACGAAACGGCATTTGTTTTGATGAGTTTTGAATGAAGTGATAAACATGACACGATGATAATGTACACATCTAGTACAATACGTTGTCTTACGTTAAATTGAGAAATTATTGGATATAATATCCACGACACCTCGATATATCTATATTCGATAGAAAAATTAAAGTATTCGACAATCTGATCATACATATAGATGTTGTTAATAGCGGCTTTAAGCATATAACATCGAAGTGTTGTATGTATGTATGTATGTATGTATGTATGTATGTATCTGATCATACATATAGATGTTGTTAATAGCGGCTTTAAGCATATAACATCGAAGTGTTGTATGTATGTATGTATGTATGGATGGATGGATGGATGGATGGATAAATGAATATATGCATCAATGTATGCAAAGTCGTTTAATTTTAAATATTCAACATAATAATCTTGCAATGTAATTTAATCTTAAGATATAACGGCATAATTATATTGTTATATTGAAACAGTCGATTTCGGACACTTTTGTCATAATTACACTATCTAATTTTCATCTGAAGTAAATTTAAAATAACAGTCATATATTTTATGCAGGGTGAAATTTTAAAATACTGGTCAAAGAACATTTGGTGTTTTGATTAATGATTTCGGTGCGCCCCATAGTCACAAATTAGAATATGACCTTAGATCTGTGATTGACTAACGCAGATTCTTATTTGAGGTTGATCGGTTTGAGATTATTTCAGACAATAAGATACGTAATAATAAACACCAGCTAATTATATCAAGACTTTGTTGTTGAACAATCTTTATATATCGAATCGTAGCCATAGGTCTCCTTTTATTATGCTAAAGAATGTGAGATAACAAAAAACAACAAAAAGGAAGAATTTTGTAAATGACAGAAATTCTATTTTGTGTAGGCAGTGAACCTTTAGGTGTACTTCTGCGTATAAAAAATAAATCGCATGGTGTAAATCGGTGTAAACAATGAATTTCTTGGTGCAATTCTGTGCAAGCTATGAACATCCTGGTGTAATTCTTTGCAGGCAATGAATCTCCTGGTGCAAATCTGTGTAAACAATGAAACTCCTGCTGTAATTCTGTGCAAGCAATGAACATCCTGTTGTAATTATGTGCAAGCAATGAACTTCGTGGTGCAATTATGTGTAAACAATAAAACTCCTGGTGTAATTCTGCACGGGCAATGAATTTCCTGGTGCAGTTATGTGTAAACAGTGAATCTCCATGGTGCAATTCTGTGTAAACAATGAAACTCCTGGTGTAATTCTGTGCAAGCAATGAACTTCCTGGTGCAATTCTGTGTAAAGAACGAAACTCCTGGTGTAATTCTGTGCAAGCAACGAACTTCCTGACGATTGTTTATTTACTTAACTAAAACATAATTTGAAGAGAAAAATATCAACTCTTTTAATAATATGAGATCATCAATTTCTTACGCAAACGCTTTTAGATTCGTCTTAATAATTTAGATTACACTGAAATCAAAGCGTCCATAGGATAAGAGCTACGGTAAAGACTATTGATATTCAGTTAAACCAGGATTACTAAATACAAGTTGTGTGTGTGTGTGTGTGTGTGTGTGTGTGTGTGTGTGTGTGTGTGTGTGTTAATTGGATTTTTAACATAGCTTTAAATTATTTTTTTATAGTCATATCACTACGATGTCTGCAGTGTGGCAGTTTATAATGATGTCTGGCACGGGCATCATGCCGCGGACATGTAGCATCATGTCCCACCCATTCATATTATCTTGACACCAGGCCGATCAGTCCTAACACTAACCTCAATGCTGAGCGCCTAGCGAGGCAGCTGTGAGTACCATTTGTATAAGTCTTTGGTATGACTCAGCCGAGTTTCGAACCCGAGACCTTCCGTATCAGACGCGGACTCTCTAACCACTAGGCCACCGGAGCGGTCTAGTTTGGTTTTGTAGGGTTTAACGCCATATTTCAGCACATGATAGGTTATACATGGAGGAAGAACCCGGGAAGAATCACTGAACCACGAGAAGCTACTGGCAATCTTCCTTACATATCCACATTGGTCGAGCCTAGACTGGAACTCACACGGACAGAAATGACATAAGTGAGTGAGCTGTGAACACGAGCAGTTTAGATCACTCGACCACCCGCTGCCCCTTCTAAATCCAAACATTGACATAAACAATTAAAAAAACAGGGACCTACGTTGTACACATCATGTGGAGGAAACACACATTTTATTATTAATTCACCCAAGAAAGTCCCAACGAAAGAACAAGTTCTCATAAGACCACAATTATTGGCTCTACGGCCAAGAATTTAAATCCCCACGAAAGAACAAGTTCTGATAACACCACAATTATTGGCTCTATGGCCAAGAAATTAAGTTCCCACGAAAGTGCAAGTCCTGATAAGACCGCAGTTGTTCGCTCCGCGGCCAAGAATTTAAGTCCCAGCAAAAGAATGAATTCTGAATAGACACATAATTGTTGACTCTGCGGCCAAGAAGTTAAGTTTCCACGAAAGAGCAAGTCGTGATAAGACCACAAATATTGGCTCCACGGCCCAAGAATTTAAATCCCCACGAAAGAACAAGTTCTGATAACACCACAATCATTGGCTTTATGGCCAAGAAATTAAGTTCCCACGGAAGTGCAAGTCCTGATAAGACCACAATTGTTCGCTCTGCGGCCAAGAATTTAAACCCCAATAAAAGAACGAATTCTGAATAGACACATAATTGTTGCCTCTGCGGTCAAGAATTTAAGTTCCCACGAAAGAGCAAGTCCTGAAAAGACCACAAATATTGGCTACACGACCAAGAATTTAAGTTCTCACGAAAGAGCAAGTCCTGATAAGACCACAATTATTGACTCCATGGATATCGTGTGGATGAAGCAGATATTTTAGTATTTATTCTCCCAAGAATTTAAGTTCCACACGAAAGAGTAAGTCCTAATAAGACCACAAATATTGGATCCACGGCCAAGAATTTATGTTCCCACGAAACCGCAAGTCCTGATAAGACCACAGTTGTTGGTTCCATGGGTATAACTCATTTCACAGTAGTATTGGTATTCCAAATACAAATGGCAATACGTATAGAATACAGGAACACAGTTTTAAAACACCAAAAACAACCAAACAATTAGACATACGAGAGGAATAATGTACTGGAATAATGATCTATCCCATCAATGATAAGTCATTTCATCCATATGAATACTACAGAACTGAAACAAAACAAGTTTATTTTATAGTTGACTTTCATTTATCAGTGATTATTCAGCTGGTAATATTGGCAAATGCAAGAGTTCTGACACCATTCAAACCTAAAGGTTTTGTTTTTCTTTTAAAACTGTCAAAAGAATTTTTTAAAAAAACAAACTACAACATGTTTTAAGTCTGATAATGGAATTATGACTGATCTTAAGTCTGATAATGGAATTATGACTCGATCTTAAGTCTGATAATGGAATTATGACTCGATCTTAAGTCTGATAATGGAATTATAACTCGATCTTAAGTCTGATAATGGAATTGTGATTGAAGAATTAAAAGATATTTAAGTCGTAAAAAGCGAATCCAAGTTAGTGATGACGACAAATAAGTGCACATTGGAAGGTAATCGCAAAAAAGTATTTGTAAGATTGGATGAATAATTTGTTTTAAATTCATTTTTGTTGATTTTGTTGTTTTCTGTTATGGTGGACATGTATTTGCTAGACTCGCAAAACAGTCGCGAATTTGAATCTTGCCCATACCGTCCAGTGTCGACTGCCATGGTGTGTCTGTAAGCAAGTCATTTTACTAGTATTTCAGCGGCACTCGGTAGTTTTTAATGTACCAACACTAATTATTTTTCTACCGAAACGAATTATGTAGAAAAAGTTATCTTCTGAGATTATATAATTTGTATAATGGTATTCATGCTCAACATTTCAATCTTTGTCAGATGGGTCGGATTACTATCCTGGCTATCAAGGTTATGGGGACTTCTATCCAGGCCAGGATCATGGCGGTCCTGTAAACTTCCTACCACCCTCCTCAAGAGGAACACCGCCACTGAACTTGGAGCATCATATGCATTCAGGAGGTAAATACATGATGCATATCATGTTATCGGATATACTGAAGAAAAGTTATAAGGCAATATTATAAAGCAATATTTAAGAAGGCTGGGCGCATATATGTTAAGTATTGCTACTAACTCGAGAGCATTTTGTTCCTCAAATCCTTAAACGTATGTTACTTAAACATGCTTCAGAAACTATTACGTAAGGATTTGTGGTAAAAATGTCAAAGTCATCAAGGCAGAAACGTTCGACCCCAAGCATCACCTAATTTTTCAAATTGTTTTCTGATATTTTGTGGAATTTAGTTGTCTTTCTCCTTCATTTCTTGTAAAAATCGTTTTAAAAAATTACTTTTTCTGTTACAGGTAGCATGGGGTCTGATGGACAATTTTTATCTAACGATGTAATGTCAACTGGTTCCCCGGATGGACTTTCTTTGCATCGTGATGATTACTGTTCTCCAAGGCCAATGAGTGGCGCACTCACAACGCTAACGCATGGTCATCCTGACATGAATTCCGAAGGGTGGTGAGGATCCGGAGATAAAGTCCAGTGGCTGATGAAACTGGTGGACTAAAGATTCCGAACTCATCATTCCAAAAATGTATCCCTAATTGCGTCCATATACTTGTTATATATAAATAACCAGAAAGGAAAATAATGACGTCATCAGACGGACCATGATCCCATTTTTATTTCCTACGATAAATGAAGCCTAAAGTCATTTCAATATGTTGAGCGACAAACGAACAATAAAGATATTATATTTCAGGAAAATCCATGGAAGTGTTCAGCTACTGTCCACTGCCGATGACTATATTGCTATTCTTGTGTAATCAAGGAACACGTTTGACTGATTTCATCCAATATGGGTAATTTCATTCCAAGGTTGCAAGTGTTAGAATTTGGAGGTTGTCTCATACGCATTTATCATGCACTGACTGGCAAAAACCTGCCAGTTTTTGTATACGAGTCTCAGGGTGAAATAGGAAATGTGGAAATCAAATTTTATGAATCTGTTCTTTACGTGAATTATAGCTGTGTTGTATCAGTTATTTAGTTATTGTGCATATATGTACGGAATGAGAAATCGATCTGAGCAATATTTGTTATTCTCTTTACATTACTCTCAGTCGTGTTATCTCAAAATCACGAGTCAATTGTTTTAAGTCTGGCTTTTGAAAATTGCTGTTCAAATTATGTAGTTTTCCCGGAAAACTATGGATGTAAATTAACAATCATTATTGTTTTACTTTTTTTTACTCTGTCTTCAACGAAAACCTTTATAGATCGATATTGTCTTTTAGTGCTAATTATTTGATTTTTGTTATGACGAATTATATGAATTTTTTACAATCTGTGCTAAGATGTTAGAAAAGGTATTACCTTTTTGAAATCTACATTGTTCTTGTCATTGTGTTCTTTGTAATACACTTCATCGAACGTATCGGACCAAGACGCTATTCCTGTTTGTAAATTTACCTCTTAGTAGTTAAATATTGTCGTCCGCCTTTACAAATGTTTACGAAAGATTTGTCGCAGATTGCATGAAAGTAGAAATTATAAACAACACGTTATAAAAATTGCTGTAAAATAAGAGAGGTCGTCTGTCGCAAGGTTTTGTTCCCGAATGAGTATCAGCAACCTGCAGATGTAAGAAACATTTTCTTCATTAAAGTATTGCGTACACAAGCACATTCTACATTAATGTATTGCGTACACAAGCACATTCTACATTAAAGTATTGCGTACACAAGCACATTCTACATTAATGTATTGCCTACAGTGTTCAATTAGTTAATTTTTTATGTCATAATCCTGGAACTTTGAAAGATGGTATAGAATAAAATTGACGTTATTTTACGGAAGGTCTGCATTGTTCATCAAGCACTTCAGATATGATTTGTCTTGAGTGTTGGCGTTAAGAATGAGTTTTAACGCACCAACATGATGAAAATTACAGACATCATGTTAGACACAATGTGTAGCAAAGGACTGTATCTGACTCGAAAACGCTGGCAAACTTTGTCCGAACGATATCTGCTTTAACGATTAGTTTTGCTGATTTCTTTCTTGAAGAAATAAGATATCGATTGCTGTGTCATCTTTGAGTCAATTGACATTCTCATTCGTACGGCATGCACTTGAAAAAAAATTCAGAATCACATTGACTCTCTAACCATATTTCATAAAGCCCTATCTTCTGAGGGGATCGTAATATAAAGCCGTGTCTGCAGAGAAGCAGCTGATACAGACACCTTTCTGAGGTAGCGTGTCTTCCAGTATTACTTTACTGATACCGCTCCAGTACAGTCTTCTATAGCTTTTCATCTCGATTTTCCTTGATCGGTGTCATGTTTTGTTCTCCAGTAATCTGAATAGTTTTGTTTAATCTGTACCCTATTCAAAAGTGTGTGAAATTAATATGCTTGCTTTTTCCTTTAGTATGCATATGTAATAAACAATCAAAACCCTAATTATATTACTTTTGTAATATAAATATTAACCCGACCAAAATAGTTCTCAACCTCTCTTGCATAAAGAATAGTTTATAGAATGGGTCGCCACTATTTAATGGATTAGATATTTAAAGCGTTTCGAAATTTGTATTGTTTATCATATATAAACATGACAAAAAATAATTTTATTAAAAGAATTTAGTATTTTATCTAAGGTCCATCTCAGTTTTGGGTGCCAGGTTACAGAAATCTTTGGGTTTATTTTTTTTTAATATGAATCAAGAAAAGGTGTATAGCAAATATGCAATTATACAAATCAAATATTCATCGACGGGGAAGTGAAATCCCAAACCTAAATTTAACATAAATTGCCACTCCATGCAGTCTTGTTAAGTAGATAGTAAAAGACCGCATCCATGGAGCAGTATTCAGTTTAAAGGTGCGGCTGGTAAACCTCAACGTCTCAACGTTTAGAAAGATTTAATAAGTTTAGAAGAGATGAAAGTAAAATGCAGACACGTTCTTCATAGTTGCAAACCGTATATGTATTTTCAAACATATTATTCATTGCTGCAGACCGAAGAGGAATTTTAAACCGTATCATATATTTGTGTGATCTTGGCACAGTGCTGATTATTTCATTGCACTAACGGGGGAAGAAAAGGTACTTAGATGACCATTTCCTTTTTGTTCTTTTTGAGAATGATATTACTGTAAGGATATTGACATGAAAGCTTGAGAATTGTTTAGTGTGTAATTTGTTTAGCATTTTCTTGCTGATGGAGAACTTGCATTCATAATTTCATTGTTATGCGAACGATTATTTTATGTATTGATTCCAGACAGTGCAATAAATACACTATATGTGAAAATGTATACTTTCTCATCCATTTCGTGTAATTACTCCACCTCTCTCTCCGTCTGCCTGCCTGTTTTTCTCGCATGTACTAAATTCTACACTCCACAAAGAGGCTTCGATCTGGTGCACATCAGTTATATTGCAATTTAATGTTGCAGGGCGATTGTTTTCACTTGGAAATAAGCTTTGAGCAAAATGTTTCTTACAAGAATAGTTGCGATTCAGAAAATGAGCTTGAAATATGTTCAAGAAACACCCAGAAGCCTTGGACGATCGGGTATAACTCAATGACATGTCGATAAAAAACACTGTAATTTCAACAGTGGTGATTTCAAAGACATTGTATTTGAAGCGTTTCTAAAGGTGTAGCTCTAATATAGGCAATCGTTTAACGGATGAGTTTAGTTGTAAAAAATGAAATAATTATCCATTTATCAATTTTGACAGTATTCTGTAATTATTTGATGATTTGTATGATGGGGACTTGTTGGAAGAAAAATAGATTTATTATGAAGGAAGTTGACAACGATAACGATAGTTCTATTTCTTGTCTCCATAAGGAGAAACATTCTTTAAGAAACATAATGATACTGTTGATTATTAGGTGTACAAATGAAGCATAAGCATTTATGCGTTAAATCTCCTCATCAAAAGTGTCGTTGTGAAAACATTTCTGACTTGTATTGGTCATGGGTTAGTCAAATTGAACTTTAAACGTTCTTAGTGTCTATAGTTTTCTTGAGACCATTTCTTTATTGAAATCTGTACGTAACTCAAGCCATCTTTTGTCAGGTAAAGTTGAAATCTGTACGTAACTCAAGCCATCTTTTGTCAGGTAAAGTTAAACCATCACAAACATCTGAAGTAACTGGTAACAGTCTTGTTCTAATATAATTCACCAGCAAGACACTAGTAAACGGGTATTCGAATAATTCATCAGCGTGGCACTGGTAAACAGGTATTCGAATAATTTAACAGGATGACACTATTCAACAAATAATATTTCATAGTACAAACTAAATCAAACAGCGGTAAGTTTTATTTTAAAAATTGCAAAAAGGATGAGAAAATTATTTTTCTTGAAATGTTATAATTGTTTCAGGCCATGGGTAGATTTATAAGTTTGATTTCACTATTACGAGCTTGAAATAATTTCAAACATCCAAAATTGTATTATAAATGCTGACAGGATTCAATAAAATGCACAGTAATTGACAGCATTTTCAAATTAGATGAAACAGTTTGTAAGTTAATCACTCTATTTCATGTCGTGAAATTGGTACAAAATCTGCAAAAGTAACTCATAAGCTCGAAAATTAAACAATGTAGTACAAAAACCAGTATGAACATTGATTCACCGAATTTACCTTTCTTCCGGAGTAAATTCGCGTTTCGAAGTGAATTTGCATTCCTGATGAAACGTAATCCATAGATATATAATATGGAAATATCGCCACAATGGTAATATGTTTATTAGATTAACGATTGATAATGTGAAAACGTATGGTCCTGAACAACAAAGAAAATGTTTTCACAGGTCCAAGACAATGTGTATGCCAGTCAGCTAAAGAATACAAAATGATAAAATGCCTACTGAAGTAGAGAATGAATAACACAATAGAAAAGCAGAATAGTTGAAAATTGTTTACTTTATTATTGTGGAGTTGTTAATTTGTTTTTCCTGTTATACTCTTTTGTATGGCAAACAGCTACTCTTGTAATAACAACGACTGTAGCATGAGTGGTGATATGTACAAATGCATAAAAAACAAACAACCAGTACACATGTACTTTAGGAAGCACTTTGCTCTTGAATAGTTTTATTTCCTCCTTATTTTCTACCGCTGGCCTTTTGAAGTTGGCATGTTTGAATATTATAAAACATGCAGTCAGTGTAGATAGAGGGAAAGTCTAGCCCAAGCGACAACTGTAGTAATTATGAGTTCATTTTTGTAAACTGTCTAAATTATCGATCATAAGATATGTTTGTTAATCTGTTTAGTCGCAGTGTAGATTGCAACGTCTGATAATGACTACTTTTGTTTCTCGATTTGTAACACTATTGCAGCTAAACGTTTACTAGTTATCTTTTTAATATGTTCTGTTTGCAATATTTATATCTAGTTAATGTTTGTACTCTTGGTTTCTGTAGAAATGGTGTTAATTATCTTTTTGTTTTCGAAAATCTCAATTCATTTTTCAGCTGTGCTATCTCCACTTCTTCTCTATCAAGCAACAGATAAATATGTGAGGGTGCTGATGACTTTAAAGATTTTTTGGAAGTGTTCATGATGTTAGAGATTTTTAAAGAGTAACATTGTCATGAAGATTACAAGACGGATGGCCACGAACATGCGAAATGACGATAATATATTGAGTCATACATATATTACTGTAACGTAGCAAATCAGGGTTTTACAACTCCTCACAAATAAAACCTTACTGATTTAAATACTTATAAAATAAAACATGTTTAGTATTGATAATAATTATAATTTTAATTTGCGATGATTTATCAACAAGTATGCTAAAACTGCATTGCAAGGTAGAGTTAGTGAATACGTATTTTATCCAAAAGAATATGTGGACTATATAATGCTTGTTTTGCTCCAAAAGTGGAAAGGAGATTTCAGCAATCGGCCCAATATTCAAAAACAAAAAGGTTCTCAAAACACCAGAGCGTGTGTAAAGAACAACATGAAGTAAAAACCAGTGGAACCAATAAATAACATGATATAATGAATACAAGTTTCTGATGATACGAACACGCCAGACATAATCAATAATGAACCATTTGGAGAACGTGTAAGCGTAGATTATACACCAGTTGTTGATTACCAAAGAAGAATTTGATGAGGAAAACTTCCACATGCAGTGAAAAGATTATTAACTACATAGAAAGATAAGTAATGTAAGTGATGCAGTCATTGTGAATACTATAAGTTTATCTATGAACTCTAATATTGTAATGTATAACAAACAGATTGAAGCATTGAAAGCGACAGTGGCATGGACACTGATACAAAGATAAAAAGTGTATTGCAAAAACAATTAGAACTTGTTGAAATCATAAATATTCAAGTAGGTTACATCTATCAAAGTTGAAGAGGATTTAAAAACCACTGTAGAAATCATTTGAAAAGTTATAGAAAATAATCTTTGGTGAAAGACTCCAATGACTCTGCAAAGAAAAGAGTATTGCTATTATAAAAACAGTTCATGGTTATATCAACTCTTTCCAGGTCAATAGAAAATTTGGTTAAAGGTTCAGTTGGTGGTGAAGGAACAAGTGCCAGCAGTACTCCATCAGGAGGAAAATATCATTCGATCGATGACAAAAGTTAAAGGGCTTAAACATATTTCCAACTATTTGGAAGCGACTAGTTTGCCTGGAATTATTAGTAGTCTGATATGTGTTGGTTGCTTTGGAGTGCTCGTCACGTTGAGTCTTTCCTTGCTGAACATGTTATGCTATTTATTTCGACATTCGTGTGTTTGTCATTTGCATTGTTGATGGAATATGTAGACGCAACAAGAAAGGGAATAAAAATTACTACTCTATTAAAAAAGTACACATAAGCAGCTCTCGGAATCGTTAGTATCGATAAGAATATTGTGTGTTTCTTTCATGAAAAATGTTGATGTTTTCCTTTTCAATATTTAGTCATATTGTTACTGATTAGCTAGCTGCTGTTGGAATTTCGTTCTTTTGAACATCGATGTCAATGGCAGGCTTTTTAATCAAAGTTTAAACGTTTAACTTTGTTTAAGTATTTCGTTCACTTAATATGACTGCTATGTTAAATTGATTAAAGTTAGTTAACTAATTTAATGCATTAAATTGAATCACAGTACAGTGGTAAGGTTCTGTAGTTGATAGTTTTCTTTTTTACAAAATGTTTCGCCCATTTATCTACAACAAAGTGTTACTATTGATAAACTAATATTTAGATCACGACAAAGCTCGCTTGTCTTTAGAACAGTTCAAAATATTAAATTGGAATGACATTTATAGTGCAGATATATTAATCCTGTTTTTGATATTTCTCATATTCTTGTTACAATTCTTTGTTGCCATATCTCCCTAATCTTGTCATTGTCTCCACGCTAATACAATTTAATCTCTTTAAAATTTGCACAATCTTTACGTCTCCGCAAATGCTGCATTTCGTTCTGCTGTTGCATTCGTATCATTTTATAACTGGAGTGACCGAAGTAAAGAAGAATGACGTTACACTGGTGTTGGTTTTACCATCAAATTACAGCTAGTCAGCAACTTCACAAATCTCCCAAAGAGAGTGTATGACAGACAAATGTAAGTAAGACTCCCACTGTCTGGATAAAAACATACAACTATCATCAGCGCCTATGCACCCAACATGAACAGCCCATATGAGATCAAGAATACATTTTATCAAGAACTAGAGTCTTATCACAGAAGTACCGCAAGCAGACAAGATCATCATCCTTGGTGAATTCAGTGCTAGGGCTTGTACAGTTCATCATACATTATATATCTGTTTTTGTTGAATCAATATAGATTGACATTGTGAAGTTTATTAGATGCTTGAATTATGGTGTAAATCACACAGAATACAAATGTGTATTTATTCATGTCAAATTCGTAATTATTTTGTCATCATAATATCGTATTTTAAACATCTTGTTCTAGGGATTGCTAACACTTTTATTGATGTTATCAGTATTCAATTTAATTTTTAAATGAGTATCTTTTCTTCAGCATTTGAGGATATCTTTTGTGTAGGTTTGAAAAAAATGTTTAATTTCTTGTCATTGTGTTAAACAGAGAGCTTGGACCACACTTTATCCATATAAAACTCATGAAATTTTGCTATCATCTCTTTGGAAAATGTCGATTTCCACACCATGTAAGTTTGTGCCATTATTTATATTGTGCAAAAACATTTTCACTTAATGTTGTGTTTTTCACAGTCTGTGCCGTTTGCTTATTTCATGCTCATAACAATGTATGCTACAGCTGAGGAACTTGGGGACATTTTTATTTAATAAAAATATGAGTAATAATGCATGTCAATTTGCAAATCAAGCACTCATGTATACTATGGTCCAGGGAACGTTATAATTGTTTAAAACAACGAATGGCCCAGAAATGTTCTCTTATAGGAAGAGATCCGAGATTTAAAAATTGCAAAAATGACTCTCTGGCTTAATCTGGCTGATGGCTTCTGAATATCAACATGAAGGACAGCACAAGTGCATACTACAGTTCAGGTACAAATGGTTATTTTAAAAATTTGAGTAGTTCCGACATGTTTTATGAAAATGTTATTAGTCCAGTAATCTCATTTTAGTTTAAATTTACGTTGCGCTTAATGTAAGTTTTGAATGTACAGTGTTAAATCTTCCTTATTCACTACGTTTTAATTGATCATAAGCACATGCCCTCAAAGTACCCATGAACAAACCTTTCAGTTTAGTAAGGAAGCAAGTGGTAATTTATTGTAAATTTTACTGAAACTGGAAGCCAGCATAACAAGAGGAAATTGTGAATTTTAACATCGACCTCAATATGCATCACACAATGGATATATATATATATATATATATATATATATATATATATATATATATATATATATATATATATATATATATATATATATATATATATATATACATTTTTTCAGATGACAGTACTCTCATTCTAATAACTTTTCTAGCTCACTAGCACAAAACACCAACTCACTCAATAAGGAATATAACAACACTAAAATAACAAAAATCGATAGTTACTGGTTCAGAAAATGTTTTAAAAACTGATATTCCATGGTAATACTAGGGATATCATTTAACATTAATCGACATTTTCTGGCAAAGACACACTAACATGCTATTTGATACTGAACTAAATTAAACAGAAATGATGTAATGCTATAATTGTGGTACTGACAAAACCCCAAACGAGATTGACTGAAGTGAATGATAATGTTTAACTTGTCTGCCGAAGGGAAAACCACTAGTGTAGTTGCTCGGATTTGAGCGGAATGCAGAGAACGCCAAATGTCAGTGTACGAGTAATGCGCGTATATTTTACAGCGTGTTTGTAACAGAGTCCGCTTAATTTTAGGATATCGTGCAGAATTACATATCAGACCTCTGCTGTTAGGTTCTTGCCAAAGGTGAACAACAATTTCTATATAAATGAGAATGATCTTGTCAATGCAATTTGCACGACAAAACCCATCTTGACTGTGTCATGTATGTTTAATTTGTATTATTTGTTGGTTTTCTTGATGGCTGTATGTTATGTATATATATTTGTATTTTGTTCTTGGCCATGTCCAAAATCAAGTTCATAGTGTAACTGACCAGTGACATGTATTTTGTAAACAGCATAATGCAGAGCTAAAAATTTTCTCTTTGAGTGTGGATTAAATATTCAGATCATTATTAATGTAACCATGTTTACCTAAATTTGAGTTAAAGGACACAGTCTTTATTCTGACCTTAAAATCTTCTAGAAAGGAAAATTCCATTAAGTGACGGAGTAGTTTCAGAAAATGGTAATTGCGACCTAGGTCAAGTAGATGGGTGTATAATCTTGTTTATCAAACAATTACTCAATCTTGCCTTGACATCTGAAAGCAGAATGATTCTTATTGTTGCTTTCGGTTTTTTATTTGAGTAGATTTATATTTTCAAATTATTCTTCACTGGAATTACAAAGTGCTCAATGATACTCTTGAACTGGAACATAAATTTGGAATTATGGTTAATTAAGACAAGGACATTTTTGTAGTATATTATTGACATAATCAAAAGACTCTTAGTACTTCGCCACAATCCAGGCCACTGGCACATCAACACGGTCGATACTAAACGTACATCAACACATTCAATATCGGAATTTATTTAGAATGCCACTGGAATTCAATTGGAACTTAATACGTCTGAAGTTGTGATAGAACTTTTAGGACTATTTTGAATTTAATTCACACTAGTGTAATTTCTTTGAAAATGTTTTCTTTGAATTCTAGGGAAATAAAATGTTTGTTGAATTTGACAAAATTTGTTGGATTTCGCTCTTTTTTGTTACTTAGTAACAGACTGATCCTTGTTTAGTAGACATAATTTAATGTATAAACAATAACAAAAGGTACTTAGATAAATACAAGATAAAAATAGAAGTAGATAAGATCGAAATTTAAAAAGAAGTCATTACAATAGATAAACTCCAGGGCAACGTCTTCTAGCTTTGGTTCGTGGTTTCAATTATTTACAATCAGAAAATGCCAGACAAGCAACATCTTAATAGACAAAGGTAACGTGAATTATAGTGAAGTTGCAGAAAGGTTCAGTACCAAACCTATGACATGGCCTTTTTGCAACTGCATAATGGTTTTTAAATTATTTAGGAGATACCAATGTGATACCAGAGGATAGCAATCAGAAGTTAATAAAGAACATTGTAAGACAGCTAACTCTTTCATTTGAGCCTAATGTAACCAATTTCACTTGCAAATGGCCCTGTGTTTAGATTAAATAAAACAAAACACAATGCCTTGAAACGTTCCACTATGCTGCATAGGTAAAATTTCCATGGAAGTTGACTGCAAGTGGGGATTATATTCATATTTTAGTCTTGCTATATACCTAGACAAGTGGGCTGATGTGTTGGACCAGGGCGGCGCTGGAGAAGTGTTTGAATTTAGTTTCTCGATGTATCTATTTATTTCATCCACGCTAGAAGAGATGGTACTAATTTAAATTGAATTACGATGTACCATTGTTATCTTACCTACTGCAGTTTCTTTCGTCCTGTGTCTCTAAGATAACTGTACGAGAGATTTAGACTATAGCAGTTGGAACACTTCATATTTTTTCTGCTATAATCCACCATGGAAATACTTGTATGGAGCGAAATGGTGCAGGAAAGGGGAAATCGCTAGAAAATGCCAAAAGACCATAGTTACACACTGAAGTAGGATAGGCGGAACAGAATCATGTTAAAAGCATTATAATACATTTTATGGGGTTATTTACACAAATTCATTAAAAGAATGTTATGTAATAAGTTCATACTCGAAGAAGGAAGTGAATGTTTCGGCCAAATAATGTCATCACAATGGATGAGTCAAACCAATGAACTCTATGATTGGCACGTAAGGTAGACATGTTGTCACGTGGTAAACAGTGTATGCAGTGGTTGCAACTATATAATTTCCAAAGTGCTTTTTCGATCATTGGAGGAGAGGCGGGGCGTGTTCTGTTTGGGTGACGTCATCATGATCGCTTAATAATTATATTAATTATGAACTTTACAGTATACTTTGATTTGTCAGATGGGAATATAATTCACTTGACATATACAGCAACCATGCTACATTCCTTGACGCTAATTTAAGCAATTCTTAGGAAATACATGTTGACTGAAATACAAATAAAGGAGGAACAGAAGTGTCTTCTTTATCAAAGTCTTCCAGTATAAAAAGATAAATCATGACAATGTCAAACTGCAGTTTCAGTGTCGGTAAAACATGCAGTAGATGTGGTGTAGATTGCACTTTGCAGTTTCAATGTCAGCTTCAATTGTGATTATTACAACAATAAGCAAAATATGTGGTGCAAGTATGAAAGTGAGATTTTTGGGGGCTTGTTTTTGTCAGTTTGGGTTTCATAACTCTTAATGCGCAAAAATTTTAATGCAAGCAAATGCAATGAAGCTGTCAAGGGTTTCCAGCCTTTAATTATGGTGGCATAGTAGTAAATCGTCTAAAACAATGCATTGTAAAAAAGGGCTTGTCAATTATTACATTATATTCAATAAGCGCTGAATTAAAGCCAAAGAACTTAAAAATATTGCAGTAAATATAATCTGAGATATCTCCTTATGTACACCAGGACAGCCAGTTTTACTGAATGGACACACATACACCCTTGAGAAGAATACATGCCTGGTAAACCCAAAGTTGGTCCACAAGAAATATTGCCAACTATGGTGGTTACATTTAACCACCATTATAAAAAGAAAATGTAAACAAGAAAATAAAGCGCAATACACTGCATTTATAGCCAGTGCATAACACCTGAAAAATAATTTGATGTTCGCGTTCTTCTAACATATTTTTAGTGAAAATTCAGTTTGGTGCAGTTAATATCTGGGATACATTATTGTCCTAAATGATTTAAGTTTTTTGAATTCACGCTTTATTCAATATTGAAATGATTTCTGGTGGTAAATATCAATTTTCTGCAAATATATAAACTGTATACCGCGCTCCTGTTAACTTAAAGTCATTGACAAAGCATTCCAAAGTGGAAAACTGCGATCTGCTCTATGTATGACATGCAGTGCGTAGATGTGAGCCACACACAACCATAGTGAACAATCTCTAAAGTTTCCGGTATGCAAGTGATGATATGCAGCACCCTAATTATTATCCATGTCAAGGAACTTAGCACGTAAACACACACATATACACACACACACATACACACACACACATACACACACACATACACACACACATACACACACATACACACATACACACACA
>JAECUM010046548.1:0-29117 GCA_016617855.1 Megalonaias nervosa | reverse complement strand
AAAGCTTTGATTGTAATTTGATTTATGGCATAAAAGATCTTTATTAAACATCTAACCGATAAATGAAAGATCGTGATTACATAAAATTCACACATATCAGCATCTTTATTATTATTATTATTATTATTATTATTATTATTATTATTCCACGCATGCTAGTTGCATTCATTACTTAGGTGAAATCATTCGGTTTAACTCTCCTTAAGCTGTTAAATACTATAGTCTAAGAATGTTTTAAAAGTGATATATGAATATTTTATAATTTAGGTTTGTAGGTAATTTGTGATAAATATTAGTATTAAGTCACTAAGACATGAAACACAACTGGCAGTACAGATGGTGAAGCCAAGTAAAAATAAATCAACATGAAGATAATTAAGCGAGGAACATTTTCGAATGAGCAGGGGAATAACAAAATAACGCTTTTTGATTGGTTCGGTAGTAAATATGGCGTAATCGTAGTAATATGGTGAATTCAGTCTTAAGGTCTCACTGGATAGTTTCGTATTTTGACACCTAATTTTTAAGATAGAAGGCATGAACCTAATTATCATAAACCTAGATTTACGAAAATGTTCATAATATTTAAAGAGTATAAACTTCAATAGTTGCGATTAATGCAACAATCATTTTAAAGAAATATATTTTACTAAATTTAAATTACAATACCGATTTGGAATAGATTACTAAACATTATTCTTTATTACTTAAAGAATATTTTATTCCCAAATTAAATCTTAGCATGAAGTTGGTAGCGAATTCATCTTTTCACCATAATACAAATACAAATGAATATAAATTCTTAAAAACAATTAAACATTCCATTACATTATAATATTAAAATAAAAAGAGAACTCACAAGAATGTTGTAAAACTAAGAAGGTTACAACAGAAATCTTTCACTTTAAAGGTACTTATTCTTTAAGAAATTTACGAACACAAACGATTCTTACCTGTAAGAGATAGACAAGTCTCTCTAAATCTGGGACTAACGAACTGAAGATACAAGCGGCTCGGCGCATTATTTATACTGGTTCAAGTTACCCTTGGCCATATTTGGTAAAGATTTGGGTACCAAGTGTATCATGCCAGTACCGCGTGTATTGTCCCAAACCAGAAAGAAGCTCCAGTCTATCCTGATAGAAGCGAATGTGTTCATTGCGTCATAATCCGCCTAATCAGCATTTTATTCGTCTCAGGAAAACGGTTGAACCCTAACTTACTAAGTCAGAAAGAACGTTAAGAATTTTTACCGCTGAGTGTTGTTTCTGCTGAGTTAGCATACGCATGTATAATACGGGAGAGAATATTTGTACTTGTTTGTAAAGGGAGCAATCGTTATCAAAATAGAATATAGTTATAGGAGGCAAAATAGAATATAGTTATAGAAGGCAAATGAAGTTAATTTCCATTTTTTTTTTTTAGTGGAAATTATTTCCAATATAATTTAATGAAAAATTAATCCAATAAAAAATTAGTTTTAATACAATTTAGAGAGAATTTCAATGTTATTATTTTTACTCAAAAATTCTATCCTAATACTAGTATTTATAAATTTACACAGAAGCTAAATCTGTAATGTGGTTTAGGTTTACTTTGAGTTAGCTTGAAAATGGTTTGGCTTGTTTGGTAACTGCCTGTCACAGTTAGACTAGCATTGGAGATCAAATGCGTAACTTGGGCTGCAAATGAACAGCCGACTTGGCTTACGTATTTACGTATGTCTGCTAGAGAGGTAAATATCTAAAAATCGAGATGGTTGAAGGGTGATGAAAAGTATGCTGATTTGTTATAGTACTAGTGAACTTTATTCATGCATAAGGCACATACTGATTCTTTTAGCCGCCTTGTCACAGGAAAATATTCAAAATAGCTCATTGCCGTCAAAAATGAATGTAAAAAGAGGGGTTGGTGGCAGTGTTGGTTCAGTATAAAAGCCATCAGTTGTATAAGGAATTAACCTGATTTCTGCAGTCAAATTCTCACATGCATGTTTTCTACAAAATCATTAGTTTTTACTTGTATCTTCAGTGTAAAATTATTCTCATTTTTCTGCAATAGGTCATTGTCGGATAAAAATTCTCCAGATAAACTGTCCAGTGAGACCAAAAGTCAAAAGAATACTGATAAACTATTGACTTACAGAGCAAAATGGAACTTGATCCTCCTCCGCTATAGCTTCCTACGAATGGGACCGGATAGACACCGGGGAAGAATCCATCAGAGTTACCACCTAAAGTTCCGTAACTAGCCAGGGTCAGACCCAGCATCATGGTCATGCCAATGACAATAAGTGTTACGAACTTTATACTCATGGTTGCCAAACTGGCAAAAAAAACCAAATAAATAAATAACCTGCTGTTAATAATAATAATAATAATAATAATAATAATAATAATAAATTACTTTCTTAATTAAAACAGTGTTTACAATATCCATTACGTTGTTTTAGCGTGACAAGCTCACTGTGTCTTGGGTGTATAACTCTGAATTATAAAACTGAGACTGTATCATTTTGAAACGGTTATTGTTGGTGTGTAGGTAGCTTTCTCCGTGCATAATCAGTAATTGTGCTATATCTTCATTCGAAGTATTTGATTGTATGTATGGGCAACCGTCACGTCGACATTACATGAATGGATTTCCGTAGTATGAAATGAAGTGTTTTAAACGAGCATATGGAACGATGAAGTCAGATTTGATATGACGCATTATGTAATAGTCTGAATAAACAAGAAAAGGAATGAAACATTCTAATTCAAAATTAAGTAGTATCATACTGAAATAGGATTCGATATTACATATATTTAATATTAAATAAAAGGAAGAAGAAGAAAATTGAATGATTTACACAAACCATTAAAAATGGCCAACTGATGTTAAAAAATAGAAAACAGGATCAAGATCGAAGCTGTATGACTGGAAACGGGATTTGAAGAATAATAAAATGAAACACCATAAATGAAGTCAATTAAAAAAGGAAAGAAAGATTGAAATTCAATATTAAATAACGTGTTTATGGTTGAAGTCATATGACAGGAAACAACGTTGAAGGACATAACATGCTTAAAAAAACAACAAAACAAACAAACAAACAAACAAGGGTTTAGCAAAGTCCGCATGAGGCCACAATTAACAATTGTCAAACTGTAAATTATTTAGCGAAAAACCATCCAAAAGATGGCTCTGTTATCATGACATCTCTGACAGGCAGGAACCAAGAGGTGTATTTCTCAATTGTAGAATGAACGTACCAAAGTGTGTCATTATTTTCTGGGATTTTCATTTATTTATTTCTGTTTTTGGTGGTGTGGTTCTATTTGCACTGCCAAAGAATTTAAGCTTCCAAAAACTTTGATCCATCGATACAAGAAATTAAGGTCTAATATTATTTGTTAAACGGTAACTTCAAAGTTTATTAACCTGAACGAACGAGTTGTTCTCCACAACAGCTTTATTAACTGGCATTACTGGTTACAGAAACATACACATAGATTCGTCTTTTCTTTGCTCGAGTGATTTTTTGAGGTGGAGGGGGGCTTGGGAAGATCTTAATATAAGGATTGACAACTCCACTATGCAGACTGATAACGACTAAACTTTGACACTTGGATCATGTTAAATTTAATCTCCACATTTTCAAAACAATTAGATTTTATTATATCAAGACACTCAGCAAAACATAAGCTGGGCCGCGATGATTTAATGGTTTGAGAGCCAGGCTCACGTCCAAGAGGAATTTGGTTCAAATCCCACTATCAGATCAGCAAGGACTGCCTATAGTGGCGTGTCCTTGGACAATGTGTTTTACCCCAACAATCTCTGCACTTAATAACCTCATCTGTAGTTGTGCAGTAAAACATCAAACCAAAAAAAAAAAAACAAACCAAAATCAAACAATAATAACATTTATATATTAAATATGTATTTTTTTTTCAAATACATACTAAATCATGATTTGAACAACCGAAATGTTAGGCAAGACAACATGATACATTTTTTTTTCCCAAAGATAGTTATACTAAACATTACATAATAAGACATCGTACAAACCTGACATAATCTAAACATACACAAGTTTTTTTTCTGTTTTAAGTCGGTGTGTTTCTTCCAAGTCTGTATGTCTGTGCGTCATCGTGATTTTATCACAAGGATCAGGAATCACATATAATCAGTGGCGTACTAAGGGAGGTGCGAGGGGGCGGTCCGCCCAGGGTGACCTCAGAGGGGGGGAGGGGTACCATCGGTAGAGTTAAAACACTAGTACAAGTTTTCAAACCAAATAAAAAATTTGCCAACGTAAAAGTTATTTCCATGAAAAATAAAACAAGGACAGATTACGAACTTTCAATCGCATGCATGAAATGATTATTCGCAAGAAAAATATGTTTACCCCGCTAAGAGCAGTTTAAGCACTACAACCCAAACCACCAACGACAAATTTGCTGAAATTTTCAATATTTTGTAAAATCTATTTTCTCCCTGGTAAATTTCATTTCCAATGGAGATTGTAAACATTGCATTTTTTTACATGCATACCATAATTAATTTGCCGCAAATTAACGACTTTTAGTCACTTCTGTGTACATGCAGCCGAAAATTACATTTGTCCTGATTTCTCGGATATTTTGGATAATGTGGCCAACTCCATTAAAATTGCAAGTCAATGCTTTATAACTTTCTAAAAATAATTTTCCACTAACCAGTTTTCGTCTCAAATTGTATGAACCAGTTTGATTTCAACCAAATAAATTGTTGAATAAAAGTTCGTTTTTTAAATTTTTTAAGTGTACCTTTTTTAAATTCCATTTAAATCCTTGGTAGGACACGGCTTGTCTCCTTGAATTCAAGTAATTTTAACGATTCTAATGTACTGTCCCCCCCCCCATATATATATAATAAGAATAAGGCGTACAAATAAATTCGTACCTCAGCTTGACTCACCTTACTTTAAACCCGGTAGAATCCTAGTCAGATATTGGCCTGTGACAGGAATTTTTATAACATGGAACTGGAATGTTACGTCATGTCACAGTGTTATGTAATAAATCCCAACTTCCGCCTGTGTTGAGAAATGCTATTTTACAACTGTGTAGAAGATAGGTATGTTATAACATATCACAGACATATATCCAGACTGATATCCGGATATTTTAAAGAAACGCAGTAGTAGTAGTAGTAGTAGTAACACCAGTTGCTGCAAAATTAGTAGATACAAGTGTTTCACTTGATCATCATTACGTAAATGGTAATTTGTAACTATTATAAAGCAAAAGATCAAAAGAACTTTTTTGTAAAATTAACAAATATTTATTTATACATGCATTTAAACAATTTGTGAGGCATAGGAAAAGAAAATGCTAAACATTGTATTGTTTCAGGCGATAAACTGTCAGTAAAATTCCATATAATCATAATTATATATATATATATATATATATATATATATATATATATATATATATATATATATATATATATATATATATATATATATATATATATATATATACAAAGATTCAAGTACAGCCATACCCACCCATCCATCCATCCATCCATCCATCCATCTATCTATCTATCTATCTATCTATCTATCTATCTATCTATCTATTTATCTGCAAGTATGAATCTATCTTTTTGTAAGGAATGTGAGCATTAATGCAGCTTGTCCAAACAAAAATGAAAATAAACGTTGTTTTGAACATTATTATTGTTTAAGCATGCAATCATGCCTACACAAAGATATTAGATTAGGAAAACAGTGTAGATTTTATCACCGTAATGCCACAAATGCTAATTTGTGGAACTACATTTAAGGTTGAAAGATATCGATAGTGTTTAGAATTGAACAGTTTTAGTAAAAATAATGAAAAGAAAAATCTGATTATGGTCAGTTTCACATGGTACCAAGTTTATTGTAACCTGGATACTATTAGTACGCATCATGCTACCAAGTTTATTGTATCCTGTATACCATTAGTACACATACTGGTACTAAGTTTATTGTATCCTGGATACCAATATACATATCCTGGTGCCAAGTTTATTGTATCCTTTATTCCAATAGTTCGTATCATGTTACCAAGTTCAATGCATCCTGGATGCCATAGTACCTATCCTGGTACCAAATTTATTGTATCCTTTATACCATTAGCACGTATCATGTTACCAAGTTATTGTATCCTCGATAAATTAGTACGTGTCCTGGTACCAAGTTTATTGCATCCTGGATACCATTAATTAACACATATCCTGGTACCAATCTAATTATATCCTGGATCCCATTAGTACGTATCCTGGATCTGATTAGTACCTGAAATATTGTTCCATATATTAACTCATTATGCATGTACTAACTTGGAAATAGCAGGCTGTTGCTTTTTAATAGCAAGAATGTACGAATAGATGCAAGCAAGCACATATACGAATACTCATACATACATACATACATACATACTTTCATTTTCATATTCGCTTGTAACCTAAGTTTATATTTGCATGAGAAGATAAAATTTACGAATATTGAGTTACAGTAAGAAGCAATTCCGTGTTTGGTTCTTTCTGACATTAACAGCGTTAAATGTGGCTTTAAAGAAAAAACAAGAAGTTGAATACAGTTTTACAATGAAGTAATCACATACAGATGGAAAGACAAAACTACCGGACTTTATAGGTGGGAGAAAGTGCGAGTAGTAGTAAATTCTATATAAAAACTTTGGAGTAGCGGTGATATGTATATCAATAGATCTTTCAGGTGGCTGTACCATTATTATCATCTCTTATAGTGGTTGAGGAAAAGCTCTGGCCCACCGGTTCATTTAATGGTAGTGCCTTGGAAAAGAGGTTACTTGAAAACGGTTGAGTCAATTTTTTTTGTTGGTTGTACCGTTAATACCATCTGTTACAGGAGTAGAAGAATATCTGTGGCGCACTTGTGAATGAAAATAGTGCTATTATTTGGCAGGGTGTTTAAGAAAGAATTTTCTTGAACACGATGGTCGCGGGGTGCAATTTACTCGAGTGTAGTTTCTGTAGCACACAGTACCAAGTTTAAGGTTAAATGCTATCGAAATTGCACTGCTGCACTATACTACGCTATATGGAAATGACAACATGCTGCAGTGGTGGTAGTGACAAATCACTAAACGAAATGAAAAAATGTAACACCAGACGTCAAGGTTGAGAGAGAGAGAGAGAGAGAGAGAGAGAGAGAGAGAGAGAGAGAGAGAGAGAGAGAGGCAGGCTCCGTGTGGCCAAGCGGTCTACCATTTCATCTATGTCAGTGTGGGTTCGAGTCTTGGGCCCAGCCGATATTGATATGTGTGAAAGCGTGCCAGTAGCTTCGCGTGGATTGGTTGTCCGTACCGGTGTTTTCCCGTGTTCTTCCTCCACGAGATATACTGGCCACCATGTATAGTCTATCGTACGCTGAAAAAGTGCATTAGAAAATGAAGATGTTGAAACTTATACAACATGCAAATTATTATATTGATCACGATACCAGAGGGGGGGACAGAAGTAGATCCAGTTTAAATTAAATGGAGGTTACAACATGCAAATTGTAAGAAGGCCGAGAAACATATTTAAAAAGACTACAACTGACATAAACTCTTAAACCTTATATGCTTATTCAGCAGAATACGAGTCCATATAGATTTTCCTTATCGATTCGTATTTATTTACTGTTCGGGCACATTAGTATATTCTTATGCATATATAAATAGTTTAATGAAACTTCATACTTTAGTAAATTCATTGCTATCTAAAGGTATACCGGAGATTTTTAATCCTAAATAAATAAACAATAATTAAATATGACAATTCTTGTAAGGCGTTTTTTAAAGTATTGTTCAAAATTTTTTATTTTGAACTCAGGTGGTAAATTGTTATACAATAATGTAAACGGCAGTTTCAGACTTCCGCTGGCACCTGTCATGGCGACAAAACTTGATAAGGCTACAAGGTCAATGCTGGGGAGTTCAAGACCAAATTTGATGAATTACAATCTCTAGTCACTTACCGGAAGTACCCACCATTAATCCGCCCATTTCAGAATGAGCCAGAAACTCGTTTTGTAAATTGTACATTCTAATGGAAGGATGAGTTTACGTTAGAACAAAAATAAGGAACAGGTAGATGAAATACACTTTGAGAAATACATACACCATGCATTCTTGCAATGTGTGTGTGTGACTTTATACCGAGATTAATATATGCATATTTTCTCAGCAAATGTCATATTGTCTGTCTTAATTTCAGCCACATCGCTTGTACATCAATACGTATGTATGCATGTGCATTTCTTTGATTTGTTGCTTGCATTTATATATCCTTGCACTGGGATATCAAGCCGCAGACATATAGCATCATGTCTCACCAAGTCACATTATCCTGACACCAGACCGACCAGTCCTGACACTAACCTTTTAATGCTGAGCGCCAAGCGAGGCACCTGCTAGTACCATTTTTATAAGTCTTTGGTATGACTTGGCCGGGGTTTGAACCCGCGACCTTCCGCATCCGACTGACCTCAATCTTGGACACGTTGTTGTTTAGAAACTCGAAAGGATTTTGACTGTGGACTCTGTTGAAGGCTGCATTGCTCACGATACCAATGATTAAACGGTTGTGTAACTGTCCTTGGAACAGATTATCTTCGATCTTGGATAATTGGCGGTCGTTCTGCTAAAAGTGTGACTGATGTCGTTTCCCAATCGAGGAAGCCAGACTCTACGTACGACGCGTGGAAGTGTTACCTAAAAACACTTCCACGCGTCGTACGTAGAGTCTGGCTTCCTCGATGCTAGCTTTGTAATCGGCAGTATCAGCCATCAAACGGAAAACGGTACTGCTACAATTCAGTCTCAGTTGGACATCCACGCCGTTCAGCAAACACTTCTCTTGCAACCATATGTCCAAATGCAAGCGATCCATCAGTTCTAAACTACGGCTTAGTTTGATTTTCTTTTTACGTTCGCCAGATGGGTGTTTTTGGCTTCTTTTCCGTACGTCAAGAGATTTTCGAGGTACGCTCGATAAGGGTAAGTATCCATGCTACTGCTGACCAGTTTGTTATTCAAGTACAAATCCACTTCACTGAACAACGAATGTATGAAATTGTTGACGGGAGCTACTGCCTCATCGGAGTCTAGTTCAGAGTCGTCCGTTTCGATCACTTTCACTTTCCAATACAAGTAACTGTTATTTAGATCGATGTAATCTTCAGGCTGTCCTTTGATTTCAAATTTGATGGGAAATGAGGTCGTGAAAGAGGAGATGGGATGAAATTCTACCCATTGAGATTCTTCAATCGTCATCATAGTGGGTGGTATGGCAAACAGATCCAGTTCCGACTTGGAACATGCTTAAGACTCTTGGTGCATCCTTTTTTTAAACTCTATTTAATAATCAAAACGTCTAATTCTCTGACGGTGTTTCTTTTATTTATCTTTCTAGCTCTGTGTGTGAGAAGTCCTCTGAAGGGGTGCCTTCGTCGTCTCTTTCTACCATGTCCTTGCTGTGGTGTCAGGGAAGCAGGAATGCCTGACTGGGCAGCGTCCAGGGCATTTATAGGAGTTTCTCGTCGACCCAAAATGTCTTTTCCAGTTTGAAGCAAGACAGTTTTGCCTGCTCTCAAAAAGGCGTCTTTGAGGTTTTTTTTGTCGATTATGATATTATCGAGAAATTCTTTGCCTTGCGTCAAAGTGGCATCTTTCAAGGCATACAAGGCATGTAATCCTCGTGTCACCATCGGTTTTAAAACGGGGCAACCGAACGAAACGCCGTTTTCAGCATATCTCCTAAAACCATATCCTCGCTGTCGAGTACACATGATACGTGACTTACAAGTCGTTAGAGAATCGTTTTTGAAAATGGAATTTCACTGTGACTTTCCCTTTGGAGAATGGAATAGTGTGTCCCAGATCTCCTTTTATACCAATCTTGACACTGTCGAAATACGACTTACTTACAGGCAAATAGTGAGAATGTTCAAATTCGCGGTGAACGTGATACGTGTTTCCACCTTCCTCGTCATTGGTACTTGCAGAATCCGCTTTAATAGGAATGGCTTGCAGTAACGGAGCGGATGTGTGTCCCACCACGTTGCACTCCACTACATCAGAGTAAACAAAGGTCAAATTTAATCCTTGATTCAGTTCAACAGGGTGACGAAAAAATTTAGCAAAATTCAAGTTGTTGGTGATGGGTGGCATGAGTGAACCCTTGACCATCTTGAGGTCTCCACCCAAAATGTCAAACAATTCTGGACAAAATGTAATGGACAACGTTATGGCATCCGAGAATTTCATCAGCAGGCGACGAGCCACTTTATGGTATTCGATCGTGACACTTCGTTTCGTTTTCTCCAAGGCTTTGCTAAACAAAGCATTGAATTTGGAAGCAATCGTGTCCACCAGATGTTGACCGTTAAAGTTATAGCCTGCAGGAATTTTCAACATGTAGATGTACCGTGGAGTAACGGGTGACACATGTCGTTTCATAGAGGAAACTACAGTTCGTTTTCATTCAAGTATTGTTGCACTTGATCATTCAGAACTTCGACCTCAAAAGTGTTTTGCTTTTCAGTGATGTTTTAATTTGTGTAGGCTGAATCATCTCGACCAAAGCCACTTCCCAATGGGCTTCGTGATCCAACTGGATGGCCTGAGGTAATTTGGCCGTGAAACAGCCCATAATATTGTGGGAAAACACATCCATGGAACTATCACAGGGTAAAGTTAAGTAAAATTGGTTACTCATGCCTCCAGAGTTCTGCTGTCCGAGGGGTCACTGGAGGACTGAGGAGTGTCCAAAAGAGGGTTGTTGTTGTTTTGGTGGCGACTGTTGGGAGGGTGACTGACGTTGGTCGCAAGATTCCCATTGTTACCGTTAGAGTATTTCAGGGAAGGATTGGGGAGAAGGTAAACGATGTAGATGCTCAGTAAAATCGTCCACAATTGTTTGTCTTCTTGATTCAAACTCAGATTGGCAATGGCAGCACCGATGACACAATACACCACAAAGATTTGGCAGAAAAAGACGATTTGCGTTTTAAGCACACGTTCTCCACATTACACCCACAAGGGTTGCTTTTGTAGATCTTGCAGGGAAAAACTCGGAGAAGGAGTAGTCACTGTCGTGGTTGAGGATGTGCTGAAGGGCATGATGGTCACTTCTTTTCATAGTCGATGATTTTGCGAAACGTCGATCCTAGAATCCAAACAAGGAGGATATCCTTTCCAACGTACTTTGATTTCTTTGACACGTCGTTTTCCCCCTTTTCGGGTTCTTTGATCGAGAATGCTTTCGATGTCGTACACTTCGTTTTCTGTTTTGGTCACTCGTTGTAACTCGGGCAAGTAGAACGTTCCTTTTAACACTTCCCCGTTCATGTCTTCCAATTTATAGACGGCAGGATGACGACCACGCACTCGTCCAGTGACACGAAACAATTCGGTGGTCCAGTTGAGTAAGTAACCTTTGTCGAAAGTACTTTTAGGTTTGCCTCTGCGCACCCAGTCCCCCGTCGGCAATACTCCACCTTTCTTGGGGACAGCCGCATGGCGCTCAAAGACGGTCACTTCGTTGCCGGGAGTCACTTCTTCAGAGGCACATCCGATGCTCTGATGGTAAGATTGGTTGAACGCTTTGACCAGGTGCGGTAAGACGTCAATGTACTTGAGAGTGTGTTGATGCGTAAAATATTTCCACATGCGTTCTTTCAAGGTGCGTTGAAAACTTTCCCTGATGCTAGCTTTGGTTTCGGGATTCTCGGTGGTGAAAGCATGAATGTCTCGTTTCTTCATTTCTTTTTGGAAAAGCTTGGTTCAGAAATTCGGTGCCTTTGTCGGTTTGCCATCGAAGAGGGTGATGACCACTTTCTTTCAACACCAGTTTGAGGGCTCGCACTAACTCACTGCTCGATTTGGAAGTCAGTGGTACGACCCAAGCAAATTTGGAAAAGACATCGATGACACAAAACAAATATTTGTAACCGCGATTGTAGGTGACCAAATTAGAGACAACGACTAAATCGGCTTGCCATTGATGATCGATGCCCTCCACCTAGGTGCGATTTCTGGAAAATTTTCATCGAATGGGTTTGTGTAAGGTGTAGGTGGCTTGTTCTTGTAACCATCGTAGCACTTGAGGTAAATGGACACTTTTGAGTCGGGTTTTGGCAGCACTATACAATTTCTGAAATCCTCCGTATTAAACAGGATGAGATGGATCGCTGTAAATGCTGGCTAACACATTCTCCATCAGGACTCTCTCTTTTCAGTAAGTCACCGTCGCTGCAGGTCGTGGCTTGGGGCTGTAAGGTTGCGTTCTGGTCGCAGTGCCTCTCTTGGAATATAAACAAGTGACTATACAACATTTTTGTGACAAACGTGTGGTGTCCTAGGGACGCTGGGTAATATTCTTAGAGTCTCTAACCACTTGGCACAGTCTCACAGGTGGTCTCCAGGAATGGCCTTTTCGGTGGTGTCCATGTCAGTGACAGCAAGGTCCTGAATGGGGTGGTTTTCCTCGGTGTCAGGTTCTTCTGACATTGTGGTTAACACAGGTTTTAAAGTTACTTTTTTACTGGACGTTTGAATTTATGATCACATATCTTTGGCATAGTTTGCCACTTCTTTTGTCCAAGCCTCGGAACCAAAACTTTTTCAGTCACGTACATCTTGCCAATGTTGGTGCAAGTCACAAGCTACTCACACATCTTCGTAAGCGTCTTCAGTGACTAAAAGTCGACGAATCTTTTTCCCTGAGAGGTAGAGAAGTATCGAGATGAAAGCGCAAGGTTTTTAACAGAAAGGGTCTCTCGTGTACATTTAAAGGTACTCCCTCACGTTTTTGGTGGTAGGTACAGATCGTAAAGAGTCCACAAAGAATCGGCTGGTAAACGAAATCCCAGAGAGAAAGTCACTAAGACACACACCACACGACGACCCCAATTTAATGGACACAGTTCTCGTAAAAAGTGTTGGTATTCCTCCACAGTCTGAAAAGTGTCATTGACTTCCTTCCACGGAATCTGTTGTGTCACGACTGATAAAGGTCGTGGCATGGTAGCAAGTTTTTACACCCTCTTTCGTTGAAGGTAATAAATGTACTTTTTGAACAGAAGCGGTTTAATTTCAGTACCGTACCAAAATTGTTTAGTCACTAACTCACATGCCACACGTCGCACAGAAGTTTCCTCTTCAACCGAGATTTGTTCCTGTAAAAGATTTTGGTAATCCTCTAACTCTTCCGTTGCAATTCGGTGTACTATGGTCACCTTGTAAGTAGAATGAGTGGCAATCAAAACATTATAAATCTCACGTGATTCATCAATGTCTAACCATTGGAACACTTTGGAATGAATTAATCCTCTGATGCCATTCAGGTACCAGTGGTTCCAACATCGGGGACGTAAAGGATGCAATTGTTCTTTGCGTTTGACTTGTATTTTGACAAACTCTCGGTAAATGCGTTCTCTCAACTCCACAGGCAAACCACCAATGTTCTCTTGTAAAGCATCCATGAAGAGATTACTGAGGTCCCACTAAAGGTAGGTAGTGACAGTGCGGAGACCATCGAGCATGTTCCAGGTGAGTTGAATCTTTCTTCTCCCACTCGTGAAGTGACACACCGCAACTGAAGCATTTGACTTTATCACCTTCGCCCAAGTAAATAAATCCGGTTCTAGCTAATTCTTCAGGGATAGGTCCTCCCAGACAGTTAGGCCACTTCCTTTGAACGTTTGGAATCGCCTTTCAAAGTCGCAGTATTCAGGCTAGAGTACAGGGAACGAATATTCTTCTTTCACAGGTTCATTTCGATGAGGGTACGGTGAAACACGCAGTAGTTTGCTCAGACATGGATGACATCCGTATGGTGGTAGAAGCATGGTTTCACGTGGAGGATGCCACCGACAATGAAAACCAGTAGAGTCCACGATAACGAGTGGCATAGCTTTCGCATCCGTCAGGTTTGACACGCACAGAATCACTTTCCATGGTAGGCGATGTAGTAGTAGTCATAGCAAAGTTCCCATGATGTCCTGCTAAATCGCTCAGATCACGGCATCCCTGCAATCGCATGGCACAGCATCGCACTCCCCCTGAGGATCACTGAACTTGAATTGTGTCTGTTTGAAAGGATTCATCTTTTTCGCTTGACGTTGGTAGTTACAATGAACTATCCGTTATGGACGTTTTCCCTTTTTTATACTAGTCGTAATGAAATCTAGAGTTTGTAAATCTTTCCTTTTCATGCCTAGATTTGGAAGTGTTCATTTTTTTTTCTTTCTCGACAACGGCACTACCTTCTCTAAGGTACCGTCACAAATGTACCGCAGCGTGATGGGTGGAAAAGCCATAGATATGTAAGGACAATGCGGAGTCCATCGAGTATGTTCCAGAATAGCTCAGTCTTTATAGATACATTGATCCATACGCAACGTCAGACCACAACTAAAACACTGTACTTCGTATCCCAATCCAGTCTCAGGTCCCAAGCAGGTAAATCCTGTTCTAGTTAAAACATTCGGAGTGGGTAATCCTTCCCTATCATTAGGCCATTTTTTAAACGTTTCCATTCGACTGGCACAATCACAATCGTCAGGCAAGAAGACAAGAAAATTGTATTGTTTGAACTTGGAGTTCGCAGTGGGTCTCTCACTCGATTCTTGCTGTGTCGAAGTCATCCTGCTTCTTGCCGGCTATCGTCTTGAAACCATTTTTTATACCAGTGTGTCCGTAAGGTAAAGTGAACTGGTTGGGAAGCTGCACTCGCTTCTGGTACACGATTTGATACAGTTTTTCTAAGGACCGACTGACGATTTGGTGTGTAGGTAAACGTACAATCTTGTGCGGTTGATAGGTGTTCACTCGAAATGTTGATTCTCTCCAGATTGAAAGGCTTCTTTCAATACCCAATGTTCACCCCTTGACTGGTGCTATAATTTAGAGTCAATATTTTCACTTTACACTCGGTGTTCACTTCTCCTTGTTGGTCACGGTATTCGTAGCCGTACGTTTTGGGACCGCCGCTAGCAAAACTGGGGTGCTCGACCGTCCAGGCTCCTAAACGGTCTCCTTCGATGTCAGGTGACGGTGACCAAGGCGTTCGATGTAGATGCAACTGTCCGTGTCAAAGTACAGCACACGATCTCCTAATTGGTGTAAGGCTTCGTACAATTTTAAGCGAGCATGGGCTGTCACATAGGCCGCAATGATGACATTTCCAAATTCGTTCGCATGTACAAACTCGAGTTCTTCTTCGTAATTGACCAGGATCAAGTCTTCACGAAGGACGTCCACATGTTTCACGTATTTGGTTTTGTCGTGAATCATCTGGAAGTAGCGGGAAGGTTCTGTCACAATACTCCGTCTTGGGTAAACACGACCATAGTGCCATTTTGCCCACAAGCAATTCAACATCGCTTTGGCAATCGATCGTCGACCTTCGTTTTTCTCAATGTGGTCAAAGTGATGCATTCCTGCTCCCAGTATTTCTCTTTGAATTTCTTTTGGTCTACGGTAGTGTTGCACCAGGATGGATAGCCGCTGGCTTCTTCTTTCAGTTTCATAAAGGCATCCACGTAGTCTGCGAAAATGCCTTTCTGAGTTTCTTTGCCCTTGTGGTATTGTTCTGTCTTGGGAAAGTGGTAAATTTCGTACACTTCTAGCAATTGGTATCCTAGGTCCAGAGCTTTGAACAATTCCACGCTGATCCACGCTCCTGTCAAGATGCGTTCTTCCTGGGTGTGCTGACCAGTTTGGTCTTGGTTGCACGTTTCGGTACAAGTACGGCACAAAGGAAACATCAGTTTCCCTTTGAATCGTGAGGCGAAACGTAATGGTACAAGTCCATGGGAGGCAAGACTTTACATTTAATCAATCCTTCGTATTGTCGAATGTTTTCTACGTCGATGTGTTCCGTCAGCAATTGTGGGTACCCATCGGGAAAGTGACAATATTTGCACACGTAAGGATGCAGTGGTAATCGGCGTGGTACAGCAAACAGGTGGCATTCGTCTGTCCTCCATACAAACTGTCCCTCGGGTTCAGAGGGTCCACCAACTTGTAACTTTCCACGATACGCTTAAATTCGGGATTGGTGATCGTACTTGTCTTCCCACATTTCCACGAATTGGTATCCTTGCTCTTCTAACTGTAAGAGTCGCTGACAAATGGCCTCGTACAAGTCTTCCATGGTCCGTTGTAAAAACTGATTTTGGGTGTACCGTTGAGGGTAGCAGATCGGATATCCGTGAAATAAGCAACCGTTAACCTTGTACACGATCTTAGGGTTTTCTAAGTCCCAGCCATCCACCGAATACGCTTCGATGGTCTTTTGACCACCTCCGTCTCGGGAGTGTTGGATCCATTTGTCTTCCCTGTCACACAAGTAATGTAGCCAGCGTAGAGCTTTGACCAAGTATTGACGTTTGACAAAGTTCGTCGTTTGAGGGCGGATGACAGCCAGGGTCTTCTCGGGCATGAATCGTTTGCAGTACACTAAGGAAAACGCTATGGCAATGGTACAGGCTTCTTTCAAAGGATCGATACCTTCCTGCTCCATGAACAATTCTCGAAATTTTCCACAGTATCGCCGTAAAATGTCCACGTCGGAACGACAATACTTTAACATTTCTTCCTCAGAGTCGAAGGGGTCCGAAGCGTGAGTACAATAGCAAAATTAGAGAGCTTCTCGTTGTTCGGTGAGCATGTTGTAGTTGTCGTAGTAGTGATCAACAGGCAAATGGGGTAGATCGGTGTGTTGATTGGCTTCGGTATTGAAAAAGTGCGGAAAATTACATTTTGGCCATTTATGTCATTCCAAATGTTTAAGACATTCAACTCAAAGGCATTGGCAAGTAACTCATCGAATCTTTAAACTGTGCTTGTCATTTCCCACTTGATTGGAAATGATTTGGCTCCGTTCAAGGTGATTTTCGGACATTCGGTGCTTTGTTCCGTATAGTATTTCAGAAGAAACTGTCCATCGTATCCGGAGAAATTGTGAGCCATCACCGTGGCATAGCGATGGCAATCTCCGTAACGTTTGATGTCCTCTTGACTCCATGTTTCGTTGATAGGGTTTAAGATCAATTGGGCAAAATCGGTCAGCGTGTTATGTTCCCAAAAGATTTTTTCACGTCCTCCAGGAATCTTGCTACCGTGAGGGCAGATACTAAAGATAGGCTCTTAGATGCACTACTCGCACGTTCGATGAGTCACGCAGAAATTATGAATGTGAATGCCGGTCTCTTGCATGCATTCGAAATCAAAAAAGATGAAATTTCGTTTCTTCTTATTGTCATCTTCTTCCTTCTCCTGTTGGGGTTGGTATTTTTTAATCCAGCATTCGTGTTCCAAGTCCACGATTTGGTAACAAATGTGACATCGTTTCTTTCCTGAACATACGTGCGACTTGGTACTATTGTTGCGTATCACTTGTCCACAAGTCGGACACAATCTCAGGAGTTCACAAGCACTTTTCCGCTGTGAACCTTGCGTCTTCAGATGTTGTTGGTAACAGGTAGGGCTGACGAAAGTTCGCTGACAAGCTGGGCAATGCCCTCGTTTGTGTCTTTCGTCAAGACAGCGTTTAGAGGCCAAACATCCTGGGCATTTCGATCCACAATGCTTGTATTGCTCTCGATTGTTATACCCAAAGTCTCATTTCTCACAACAATAAATGTATCCCAGAAATGCTGAGATACTGGTAATCGCATCAAAATGTTCATCGTGATGATAGACGGGAATGTATTTTCCGTCTTTGAAATTTTTACCTCGAAACAACAGAGGTCCACGCACTTCTTGAGGGTGCACTTTCAAGGTGTAACGTGGAGACAAGACTTCTTGCAATTTTTGCATTTCAGGAATGCCACAGGATGTGTCTTTGGATAGGCCAGCTTGTTGTAACAGGAGTTCTGCTTCTCTTCGTTGTTTGTTTTGGTTCGATTTTTTAATAGTTTGCCAGGCTCTTCTCCATTCTGCCGTTTCTTTCTTTTTGGCATATGTTCGCCCCACCACGATGGCACGGGCTAAACACAGCTTGTCTTGAGGGTTGTTAATTCGGACGAGACTCTTTTTGGTGCTACGAAGGTCATCCACGAATAACACTTTTTTGCGATGTCTGGACCTCTTGTGAAGAGAAACGTGGGTCATGAACTTTGTCCCTTTCCGTCAGTGATGTGAAACTTGTCGATGGATTGCTGCACGTGTTGAATCTTGTCGATGACTTTAGAAGATGTCAATTCTGCAGGGCTGCTAAACTTGATCCAAACAGCTGACTTCATACTGTCGTGATGAATGGAGAGTCTCAAGCGATCGTCTTCTTTGGCTCGACATTGTCGTTACAGTGTGGTTAACAAAGAATTCCACACATCCATCGGTGATGAACCCTTCTGTTTTCTCCAGCGGTACGTCGGACTTGAAATCTTTAAATTTCACCGTGTACGTGTAAGCCGTAGTTCTAATTCTTAATTCTTTTAGAGTAGCGTTTATCCGTCTCTCGAATGTGATAAAACTTTTCGGGGAATATTGACAGTGGACTTTTTTTTGGCGTTGACTCTCTGGGTCTGGATTCTGGCTCACTCATGTCATCTTCAAAATCGCTGGCATGAATTTGAGCCAAGACTTCAGCTACTGTGCGAGGCGATAAGTCACGTTTCTGTCTCTTACTTTCTTCTGTCTTCACGAAATGGTGCGATCGTTTCATCTTGATTGCAAAAGGTCAAACGACTACATTTTAAACGTCATGGTTCCCTATATATCAATGTAAGGTCAGTATCTTCCCTATATAAAGGGTCAGTGTCTTCCCTCAGTGTATTCATTTTACTCTCAATCCTACTAGAAAGATGGAAAAGCCAACATAGATGGAACTTCTGATCAGAGCTTTGTGAGGTGTCATATAAAGGTTTTCTTCAGAGAAGCCGACGGACTACTCCCCCTCCTTTCAAGATAAAAGTCAAGACACTTGCTATATCTGTCAGAAGAAATAGCATTGGTCTTCAGAGTGTCAACAACGTCAAAGTAAGACAGGCGCCAAAAGAAACAAAAGGTCAAGATACCTGTTATCATTGTCAAGAGAAAGGACATTGGTCTTCAGACTGCCCAAAGAAACAGCAAGAGCAGAAGGTAGAGAGGGGTTCCGAACAGGAAGAAGAGGTACCCTCCGAAAAGGAAGAACCCAGACACGTCCAGAAAGAGAAGAAAAAAAGACGAGAATAAAGTGAGGAAGAAGAGGAAGTACCTGTGACAATGAAGAAATTAAAAAAATGGAGAGAGTAAAAAGACAAAGAAGTCTATGAACTTAATAAAGTGATGTGTTGTGAAATTGGATTGTAAATTTTTACAGAGAATATACCAGAAAGAAAAACGTAAGTGTCTCTTGGTTTTGATTTAATAACCATAAGGACGTACACTCACGCACTCACACACGTACATCATGGGGAAAAGGGATTTGAGTTTTATTTGATTTTAGAAACCGTTGAGTAGTCTTTTTTCGAGAGAGATGGGTGGCCCTGAAAAGGACCGTTGGGTGTTTTGTTGTTTTTTTTGTGTTTGTTTTTTTTTAATATAAAAATCAGATTCAGGACCAGGAGGTAATGCGCTATAACTGCTTTTTCTCTTTGCCACGGCCAAGACCCACTTCTGGACCTGCTACTGTCGATGATTTGGTAGAAATAACTAGTGTTGGTATATCAGGTGCAGTGGGAGTGTGGACGGGGTTGAACTGTTTGGCCCGGGAAGGTCTTTTTCTCTTGGGTCCTACTTAAGTAGTCTGATACATTTCTTTCAGACTCCTTAACTATGCCAAGATGTCTAAGAGTACCGTTACCGTTTGACTTTCTCTGTCCTCCTTCTCTCTTAGACCTTCTTTCTTCTCTGCTTCTTCTTCTTCTTTCTGTCGGTTTCTTCTTGCCTCTTCTTCATCTCGCTGTTGCTGTTGAATGAGAAATTCTTGTTCTGATTCTTTATGCTGTTGCAAAAATTTATCCAATTCTTCTTTCTGCCTCTGTTTAAAATCCTCGACGTACGGTAAGGAAGGAGAAATCGGAGAAGGTGCTGATACCGGAGCAAATTTTTGTGAAGAGAGAAAACCCTGCTATGCCATCTCTCTTCGTCTCCGCGGCAAGTGCACCCCAATTCATCGTCTTCGTAGTTTCCGTCATGTTCTAACAATGTCACATCGATTCACTGCGCACAGATGCTAGCGCACCTATATAGGGAATGTGACGCCACAGACAGCTCTCTTCGGATTGGAAGACAGACTCAACACTCTGACTGAATTTTGTAACGCGTTTTAGGATTGGTGAAAGAACTCAATCCGTTTCGATCCGCTCTTCCACTATAAATAACCTCGGTTCACCTCATTTCATTCACCTGTTCTCGTCACAAGATGTGGACTAACGTAGAATTGTCTACCCTCATATCGTCGATGCTGTTCAACCCGGACTATCCCATCTATGTCAGATCATCATGGGCAATTACCAAGATCACAGAGACGGCCTTTTGGAAACGAAGGATCTATGTGGAGAGACAAGGCTGTCTGAAGCGAGTCTTAATCTACTGTCCCGAGGTCAGACGAAGTTTGAGGAAGAGAAGAAGATCGGTGCGATGCCCTCTATGTTAACTAAATGGTGTTAACAAAGAAATCCTTTGGCCTTTTTCAGGGCCCCTCAACTGTCTCGAAAATATGTCTATTCTCTCTTGCCTAAAAAATTTCTTAGTCGGTTGTATAGTTGTTTGTTTGATAGATTTATGTCGATAAATCTATGTATGACTATGTTTTAGTTTCTAACCTGTCTCTAACCAAGTCTCTATGTCTATGTCTCTATTTGTCCCTAGAGTAACGCGTATTTAGGTCAGCCGATTGCAACATTGTTTCCGTCCGATTGAGGTCAGCCCCTTCGAACATTGTTGCCATTGTTTCCCCAGTGTCCAGTACCGTGACGTCACCCCTGTTCTGTTCCTATTGTGCCTAGACACGCCCAATACATTGTCGCTATACATTTCCTATGTTAAATTCCCATTGTCCGTAGACATAACAACCTATGTTAAACATTCCCTATGATAAATTCCCATTGTCCGTAGATAGGCCCACCCATGTTAAACATTCCTTATGTTAAATTTCCATTGTCCGTAGAGGAACCCACTCCTGTTTTTGTCCGTATAGGGCCGGGACACATTTTAGCATGGAAGTCCCATTGTTCGTATAAATCTTCTCCGTAAAGGGCCGCGACACGTTTTGATATGGGAATCCCATCGTCCGTGAATCAGTAGTAATAGTAAATGAGTTTTCTATCTCTGAGACCCCCTACCCCTCCAAAACCCTTCTATGTTAACATTTTGTCACCAGCCTTTTCTAGCTCAAAATAATGAATTTCAAATGATAAGGCTTTTCTAGCATATTTCTGGCAAAATATGTTTTGTCGGGGTATGGGGTCTCAGAGATAGAAACAACTCATTTACTATTACTATAACCATCATGTTAAATTTAAATCATTTAAAATAAAAATAATCAAAAATATAATACGGGGTCCTTCTCTACGTTCAACAGATTTCTGCCCACTCTCCCACCATAATTAACCCGGGGTGAGTGCAAAAAGAGCACCCACCAAGTGGTGACATGGTGGGAGAATGTGCTTTTGTCTGTGAAGTTCGAGCATGAGGCGGAACCCTAAACTAGATAAGGGCTGTATTAAATATAAGCTGACCAATACTTGGAAATTTACTAAAACAAATACTTGAAATTTTATCATTAAATTCAATTGATAATTGCTGGCCATTAACCATTAATTTTTAATTGTGCTACTAAGTCCATAGACTAATGTTAAATTTTCGAACATTATTTATAAACTTTAGATGAATTTAATTAAAGATCTTGATTTGCGTAGTGTCCAATAGCTAATGTGTTTACGCCATCAACACAATATCTCTTATCATCAAAAGTACCTAGTCCACATTTTATAATTGTATCTGTTTCAAGTTTGTGATGATTTGTTCTGATAACATTTGTTTTAATAAAATTAGTGCAGGTGTTTTCGCTGCTTTAAAATCATCACATTTTAAACATTTTTTTATATATCCGCGAGGAATACCTTTTGCTTTTTTGTCAGTTTATTGTCATCTAAAATTACGGCGCACATTTTACTTCTTTGTCCAACAAAATCCCTAACTGGCGCAAACATAAATTCATCTCTCATCTTGCCGATGACTTTTTCATTTGCATCATCATCATGAAATCCACTACTTTTTGGATAATTCAATAAACCAAATAAATTTTTATTTTTATAAATATCTTGATAAACATCCTCACATTTTATGTTATAAACAAGTGAATCAGTGTCAGTAAATACCAACTCCGAGTCTGGCCACTGATTTTTGGTAAAATTATAGTGATAGTCGTATATTAGCCATTTTGATATATCAAGTGCAGCTGCACCAACATAAACTGGTTTATTTAACTTTAAATTTGTTCTTCGTCGCTGTATTGCAACAAGATTTTCATTAGAGCTTTTCATACTGACAAAACCATCATCGTTAACTAATTTATTTCTGCGATTCATATAATTTACAAATTCAATATTGACTCGCTTCTTCATATTTTCCATCGTCTTACCGAACACGGAATTGTTCATCAACTTGAAAAAGTTTTTCTCAAAGTCGGTCTTAGCAATAGCACGACGGTTGGTATTTAAATTAATAATATCTGCCATCCACCGTGATTCATTAAATTTTAACACGCGATGAACTTTTCTCAGAATTAGTCCAGCATCTACTGCATGTTTTAAATTTTTGTAATGTATCACGTAATTTCTTTTATTTAACAAATTTGGAACTAGCCTATTGATAATCGAATTTTTTGCTGTTGTCATTACCTGTTGTTCAGGCGATGATAAACTATAATTGATCATCATTGACTCTGCACAAAACGGATAGTCGTTATGTAGATCATGTAACGAACTAGGATAATCGAGATCAACTTCAACAAAATAACTGACTTTTTCTGGTAAATCTTTTTTAGTTTCTTTAAGAAATTGATCTGGAGTTATCCAATGAAATCCACTACACGGCATTGGCTCTGACATAGCATAATCGTACAAATAATTAGCGTAAAGATAAATAAAATAATCTGACGGTAAATTTTTATCGTAATTTTAGTATTTATTAGCTACCGCATATTTTTTTGTTATAACACTAATTCCGCCTCGAATCCCTTTTTCAATAAAATTAAACATATCAACATCAGTTAAGAGATGCAATTCTATCCTGCTTGTTTTTAGCAGAGCATCCCATGACAATCCTGGCGCAGAATAATATCAACATGGCTATAATCCATAATTTTCATGACTAACTTTACGAAAACTCTCCAAAACATCTGCTAGTAATAATACATCTGTTTTCAAATATAAATCATGATAATCACCAAGTGTCTTACAACCAAATTTATTCCAAATTTCTTGCGCATATTTGTACTCGTCATCTGTAATATTTTCATTTTTTAAATGAGAAAAATTTATCTTTGTTAGGAAGAGAAGTTTCATTAAATCTGCTCCAGTCATCGAGATACTCATACGGAAAGACACATTTTTTGTCAGAGAGACGTAGTCTCCACCAAAGCAACTTTGTAAATTATTGAAACTGCTACAACCTTTTACAAGCTCACCAAATAATGCTGCCATGAATTGCAGACTGTCGATGAAACGTAATTTGCCAAGCGTAACTGACAAAAACTTTTCAAAATTGTTTGGAATACATTTTATTATATTATATAATTTTAGTTTAGATTTAATTTCCTCATCGCCAAGTGCTTCGACAATGACATGACTATCATAACCGCAAAAATTATGTAAAACGACAGGAATAAAATCTGACGCATGAAATTTCAAATTACAATTATTATGTGCTGCTCCGCGATATTGGCCGGTTAGATGACAGTGATCGCGCACTTTATCGTTACCTAGAGGTTTCTCGCAGATATGACAATTAACTGCCTCATGAAAATCAAGTTGTTGTTTGAATGTTATTTTTATTGGAGCTGTTCTGGATAATCTGTTGAAAGTTTTATTAACATCATCTATTAAATTTTTTTAGTAACCAAACGGCAGGACTTTTACATCTATACAATTTTATTGGACTTGAAAAATTATCGTTAGCGCAACAAAATACTTTATAAGCTGCGCCACAGGGAACATGTTGTTGTATTTTTCTGGTGCCTGATTTATTTGGATCATTTTCTGCGCCTGCCACAGGAACAAGTAGACACTCGAAGTAAGCATAAATAACAAACAGAATATTTAATTTATGATCATAATTTTAAAATTTAATACTTTATCTTTTTCTCCTGGCATTGTTATTCTTTGAACATTAACGCAGTATTTAAGATGCTCTTGCAGTTCTTAATCTTTAGAAAAACCTTGTTAACAACGGTAGCAGAAATATTTCTTATTTTTATTTTATTATATTGGATGCCAACTAAGCCGTTAAAGTTTTTTTATCCAAATGTAATGATTCCTATAAAACAGCAAGTTTATTGTCGATTGCGAAGCTTTTACTGAAATATACCTTGGATAAGCATTTTCACGCTCGTCAAGACCAAATATGCTAACTGAAATATTATTTTGCTTTTCAAACTTTGCTATTTGATTTTCTGCAACTGGAAAGTCAATGCCATTAAAATTTAATTTTGATACGTGACTAAAATACTTGTCAACGCGATCACCATTTTTTTCTGCTGGAAAGATCACAGAAAGAATAGCCCACTGGAAACATTTGTTATCAAAGTACTTTACGTTTATGCAACATTTTTGGTTTTTAATTTTTTGAGGGAGATCAACGTAAGAACTACCGCGAAGTACGTTATATTTCACCGTGTGAAATAAAACTTCTTTTATCATTTCAAATATCCAACCTGATCCTGATACAGTAAATTCCTCCAATTTCTTATTTATTTCTTGATGTATTTCATCAGCGACTGAGGAAATATTTGTTCCAGCTAATAGTTTTTGTGATTTAGCTGTTAAATATGGTTCGGTAATCTCGTTGGTGAAATCTGCATTTTCAAAGATTATATCAAGTATATCCTTTTGAAGTGCATGTAACATTGATAAAATAGCATGATACTGCACTATTAGCTTGATACTTTTATGCACTGCACGTTCTAGCGTTACAATCGGATATAGAAGATGAAACAAATTTGTAGAGTTAAAATTTGTTTAAACGATTCGTTTATCAAACAGATAACTGTTATCAAATCCTGCAAAAGCGGTGGCTATTTTTTGTAGGTTCTCCTATAAGGCTCTTCTTGGCTATATCACGTAACTTCAACATTGTTATATAATGTAATACTATATCTCTAATTGATTTCGATCGATATCTCACCGCACACTGCGCACACGCTAGTTTAAGAATCAACTACAAATATAAATTGCTTATAGTATAATGGCACAAAATCTGACAAGCGCAAGCGACCAAGAGTGCTACTAAGTTCATCCCAAGTACAACTTATACGTGGGAAATATGTTAGGGTCGGTGATACACGTCGAATATGGACAACCGTTTGGTAAATCAACACCAGCTGGAATGATGATAAGGGTTAAAGGTGATAATGCAGAGAGAGTTGAAATGTTTAGGAAAGATTTTATTTACACTTTGTTTTGCGGAGACATACCAGCTGGACAACGAGTATATCATGTCAACGGCGCAGTTACCGATGATAACATTGAAAACTTGTCTTTACAAAACGAATTTCAACCTCATCCCGTGTTCCATTTTTGCGAGGTGAATGATAAAGGAATTATTCGAGATATCCAAACAAAAAAGTATTAGGTAATTTGCATAACAGTGTTTATCTTAGAATAAATGTCAGAGGAACACTAACCGATCAAGTTAATTATCAATCAGATCGTTTTGTTTACGAAACATTTACCTAATGGTTTAGTGATTGATCAAGTCAACGGTATTAAAACAGACAATCGTTTAGTGAATCTCGAACTTGTCATGCCAAAAGAAAATAGCAGACGAGAACGAGGTTGTAATGGGTTAAATATTAGATGTCCGGTAAAACATGTTGTTTCAAAACATTTAGAAAACGGAGAAAAACTAAAATTTCCTTCAATAACAGCTGCGGCAAGATATTTGGATTTTAATCCAAGAGCAATAAAATTTGTTTCAGATGGAATAACAAATGCGGCAACGTCACAATCAACCTTCGACAGATTTATTTTCAAATACGACGATTAATTATATTTTCTAGCTAGTTTTTGATTAAGCAATTGTGAACAAACGCAATGACATCATCTTTATTAAATTTCAGTGTAATAAATACACTGTCATTAAGTTTATTATTTTCTGTTGTTGTTAGAAGAATTTTATCAGAATCACCTTGCATAACAATAACGTCAACAGAATAAGAACTATACCCTGGTAAACATTTTCGCACTGCTTCGGCTTATTCTCTGTAATTTAATTATTAACTTTCTGATGATACTTTATTTCGTTAGTTTATTTATAATAATAAATTAGATAAAAATATATTATAATATGCACTTGATAAAACGACTTGCTGATATTTACGCGGACGATAATTTTACAACAGAAGATGCTGTCTCAAGAGATTTCATCTCTGGCGATATAAAATGTGAGTCGGTTGGTTATACAGAAGATGACATTTTATTTAACAATGAAGATTAACAGGACGAGATCATGGACGTACTTCATAAAACAAATTACAGCAGACCGACAACTGGACGATATAATGTTAAGTATCATATCGCCAAAAAAAAAAAAATAAAATTTAATTTTACTGTTGCCGAGCAACAAATATTTTGGCAACTTATAAAACCTTTCCTTAATGTGAAAGTTGCTGGCCAACAAAGGAGCATAAAATACGATTTCATTTTTTTAAAAATGTTTAATTTAATGCCAGTCGATAATGCAAGAAAAATACATCTAATGTCGTTGTGTAGACAGGTTAAATGTAAACCTGTGCTGCTAAAATACGAGCAAATTTATAACAATATTATTTCAATATAGATTTAGTTGGATCCCAGCTGTTAAATTTATCGCTGTATCCTCTCCATTTAACTAAACTTTTATTACTTTTTTTCCTGATAACTTTTTCATTAACAAATATATCTTGCTCAGTTTTCTGCAGTTCCTACTCGTAAAAACTACCAGTTATAGGCTCACCCAATAAATCCTTTACCGCGTATGTTACAGGTATTGTCAGTAAAACGTTATGAACAACAAATACTTCTTCGCTCCAGTTTGGAGTAAATCCTTTTTCAAATGGTTTTTTTTTCGTCAGAGAAATTCTAACTTTATCACCAACTTTAAATTTATGTCTACGGTACATGTTTTCATTTACATCATTTGGTGACATTTTGATTGATCTGTGCTTCGTGTTATTATATTTATCAACAATCTGCTGTAGATTGTCAATATATTTATTTCTATTTTAAGCTGTCAAATGCTTATGTATCAGCTCCTTTAGTGTGCGATTAAATCTTTCAACGACAACACCTTATCCATCATTTCCTGTAACATACTTTGTATGTTATTTTGTTCCAAATATTGATCAAATTTTTTATAAAAAAACTCCTCTCCGTGATCCGTCCAAATTTTATGTGGTTTAATTTCTGTACTTTTTAAAAATATATTTTTTTTATAAGATCACTCAGAGGAAGTCCTAACGAATCAAAATAATTATTATCGTAGACAGCAACGAAGTGAGTGCCAAATCCATCATTGAAGTTTTGTATATTTACAATACACGAACCGCCTGCTGGTACATTGTCTAATTCGTCTTTGGAATATACTCCACGAAATCCGACAACGTCATTCAATTTTTCAATTATATCAAAATTACTCAACGGCGTCTGGTGCCTGGTAGAGTCATTCCACTTCCTATCCCTAGCAGGTTTGGAATTAGATTGCCTGCTAACCCCGCTCAAAGCGGAGCGAAAGGAGCAATTCCTCCTTGTTTGGTTTTACTTGGCTCTCGAGGACGCTTCGTCATCGTTTTCTTTTTTTTTAGATTTTATCGCTTGTGCTTCTTTTTTAGCTGGCATTATATTATTTATTGTTACATAAAACTAAGTCACTGACGATAAATTTGTTTGATTCCATCGCCTGATACAGCTTTTATAGTTGCTCCAGATACTGTCCCTGACGCTGACGCTAGTCCAAGTGTTCCTAGTACAGGTAAAAGTTCTGGTATTGCGCTAGCTATTACAGAAAATGCAGGTCCAAAAAATCCGCCATATTTTGCCATCGCTGTTATTTGTGCAACAGACAGTTTGAGAACAAACGGTTTTCCCCGATCAAGTTTATTGATTTGCTGTTGCATCAACATTACTTTCACTGCGGCGACTTTGTCAGTCTCTGGGGATATCATTAGAGAAACTGATATACGTTTGGCAACCGCTGCTGATAATTTTTTAATTTGGCCGGGCGTTAGGTATGTTTCTCTGGTTGTGTATTCCGTTTTCATTTATACTTGCTTGTCACACAATACTTGTAGACGAATCAAACTTGGACAGTCATTCTTCCCTTGGTTGCATCAATTGTCAAGAATCTATCACTGACGACTAGCGCGTATACGTTATATGGATTAGCTGCACCTGGAGCCACACCAAGCATCCAAGTGACTTCAATATCAACAGTCGATCCAATAACTCGTTCGGAATGCTTTGATATATCAAAATAAAAGATAGGATATAGAGATTGAAATTCCTCTACTGATATCTGAGACCCACTGTCCGCGTCCAGATATTTTTGTATAGCCTCCATAAGGTACATGTACGGCCGAGAGATGTTTCTGGTGGCGTCCACGGCAAAATTGCATTCGATTGCACGTTCGGGATATTGTTTAGAATTTGCTCTAACAAAGATTCGTCTGACATCAGGGTTATCAAATACGGAGTTGTTCATTTCTTGATCATTACGACGTGCCTGTAGTTGAAATACAACGAACAAATGTTGAGGTAATTTTTTGACGTAGTTTTAACACTCCAGGTGTAATCAGTTGCGTTAGGAATTGCTGTTTGGTAAATTCTATTTTGCTGACAATATATCTTTTTCGTGTAAGAGATCAATAATGATTCGAATTCT